>NTHP01000450.1:776980-795700 GCA_003416845.1 Oplegnathus fasciatus
GACTTACTTGCATAAAAAGGTTTATTACAAAAAGCACAGCATCAAAACAAGCACCATGGATTGCCTGTGAGAGGATCTGGAGCCAAAAAGATCACTCTGTCTAAATGGCTTTGTCTGCACAGTTATATAGGGTAGTTGTTATTGAAAAGATGAGGTAAGCTATAGACCAAGACAGTCCCATTTATCAAAATCTAAGGGAGAAAATGACAGGAAGAACGAGAGGGACCGAGAGGCCCATTTCCTTATTAAATCTAATTATTAAACCTATGCCACTAATTCAAACCATATGGAACACCAGATACCACATATGGAACACCAGATACCACACTACAAACCACCGGCCGAAAGGAGAAATATATAAAGGTGCACATCTCACATTTTCGATAACATGTGGCTTTTTATTGGGTGATTTCATCAAAATTCTGTGCCGCCATGAAAAGATCTACATTCATAAGTCTAGAATAATTCCAAGCCAAATGGGAACCTGTTTTTGGTAGACTTTATTTATTTCGTTTTTAATAATTAAAGAACATGTATTCTAGTAGGCATCCAAAACATCCCAATTATCTTTTTTTTATTTGATCAGTGATTCTTATTTAGAGGAATCTCGGCATATTCATATTCTATCATTGTTGTAAGCTGTTGAATAGTTTCAATAAAGAGAGAAGGAAAAAAAAAGAGAAGGCTATATTTTGCGACAGTGCTGCTCACATTGCGGCGACTCATTTACGACAACGGCGCTGTTCACGGCACACGTGTGTACGGTCCATTCCAGTCCGGAGGTGTTTACTCCAGCATGGCTAAAGTTTGTAAGAACAAAGTGAGTAAAAGGAAGGTCACGAAGAGCCCCGAAGTGACAGATAAGAGCGCAGCGGTGGGGCCAGATGTGGTCTACGATGACGACGATGAAGAGGAGGATTTAAATAAAGCAGATGAAAACATCACCAGTGAGGAGGAGGAAGAGGAGGACGGCGTCGAGGATGAACGAAAACGCCAAAAGCTGCTGGAAGCCATCAGCGGTCTCGATGGAAGGAGGAAGAAAAAGGGGGAGAGGTCCGAGGCGGCTGTCCAGATGTCTGAGTTTACTGTCAACGCAGAGGGGGAGGGCGACAAAATCGACCTGTCGGACCTCATCGGGACGATGGAGAAAACCCCCTCTGTCCCAACCAAGACCAAGAAGCAGCTGAAGAACCTGCAGCAGAGTAAGAAGACAATTGAGTGCCCTCTCAGCAAGCAGGAGAGTGAGAGGATCCAGAGAGATGTGGCTTTTCAGAAAGCAGCTACAGAGGTGACCCGGTGGAAAGGTATCATCAAACAGAACCAGAGGGCGGAGCAGCTGGTCTTCCCCCTGAACCAGGAGCCCTCTGGCCCTAAACCCATGGAGAGGGTGGTGACCGGCTGGAAGGCACAAACCCCGCTCGAGCAGGAGATTTTCGCCCTTCTGTCCGCCAACAAGCAGCCCATCAATGACCCCATCCTGACCCCTGTAGAGGAGGCTTCCATCAGGGCGATGAGCCTGGAGGAGGCTAAGATCCGCCGCGCAGAGCTGCAGAAAGCCCGGGCTCTGCAGTCCTACTATGAGGCCAAGGCCCGGAGAGAGAGGAAGATCAAGAGCAAGAAATACCACAAAGTGCACAACAAGGCCAAGCGTAAAGAGTTCCTGAAGCAGTTCGATGAGATGGTGAAGACGGACCCGGCCGCTGCCTTAGAGGAGCTGAATAAGATGGAGCTGGCCAGGATGCATGAGAGGATGTCGCTGAAGCACCAGAACAGCGGCAAGTGGGCCAAGTCGAAGGCGATCATGGCCAAATACGATGAGGGGGCTCGTAAAGCTATGCAGCAGCAGCTGGAGGTGAACAAAGAGCTGACCCAGAAGCTGGTGACCTCACTGAATAATGAGGAGGAGGAGGAGGAGGAGGAAGCAGGGTATGCAGAGGTGCTGCCTGATTTTGTAAATGATGCAGAGCAAGGACTGGATTATTCAAATCCCTGGATGAGAGGCAAGCTCTCTGAAGATCCCACAGAGAAGGAGATGAGTGACATTGTGGATCTTACAGGAGAGGGGCCTGGAGTGGAGGGAAATACAGTTGAAGAGGAGGAGGAGGATGTTGTGGAAACTGAAGAGGAAGTGCTCCTCAGAGAGTTTGACAGCAGGAGGAAACTGCGGCAGGCTCAGGAGGCTGACACATTACCTGTAATATCTGTGGAGGAGGAGGAGGAGAAAGCTGCAGCACAGGACCAGGATGCTTCAGAGGAAGAGGAGCTTTCAGAGTTCACAAGCCTTTTCCGAGGAATAGCAGACGGCCATCGGGAGTCTGAAGCCGAGAAGGCTGAGACAACAGCAGAAGCCAGCCACATGGACACTTCAGCTCAGCTGGAAGAAGGGCTGATGAGAATCAGGACTCTAGAGGACATGGAGCTCCTCAGTCAGGAGGAGTCAGGCAATGACAGAGCACCTGTTCAGCCCCAGCAGCCCCCAGACACAGAAAACCTGCAATCTGCAACTCAAAAGGCAGGCAAAAACAGAAAAAGGAAGAGAGGGATCGAGCTGAAAGAAGTTCTCACCAAAGAGACAAAAGTCATCCAAGTCCCACTCGCTCCAACCATCGAGGACACGGAGGACTCAGATGAAAAGCTGGACCAGAGGGGGCTCATTAAAGAGGCCTTTGCAGGAGATGATGTGATCTCAGACTTCCTTAAGGACAAGAGGAAGCAGGAGGACGCAGGGAAGCCTAAGGTGGTGGACCTGACGCTACCTGGGTGGGGCGAGTGGGGAGGGACAGGCCTCAAGCCGTCCCGCAACAAACGCAGGAGATTCCGTATCAAGACGGCACTGCCTCCACCCAGGAAAGATCAACATCTGCCCAGCGTCATCATCTCAGAGAAGAGAAACAGCTCCATCAGCTCCCATCAGGTGAACTCGCTGCCCTTCCCCTTTGAGAACCACGCACAGTTTGAGAGCACCATCCGTTCTCCGCTGGGCCGCACCTGGAACACAGAGCGGACTGCTAAAAAGATCAGCAAGCCCAAGGTGGTCACCCAGCTGGGCGCCATCATCGAGCCCATGGCTCGGGAGGAGCTGATGAAGGACAAGAAGCAGGTGTCTGCTGGGAATAAAACTAGTGTGGACTCAAGGAAAAGAAAACATTAGCAACAACTATTACTGAAATGCTCACTGATTAAAAGTAAATACAAAGAAAAACTACAGCAGCGGGTTGCTGGTAATGATCCACTACTTAGATACTTTGTATGCATTTAATCCTGAGTGGATCTGTGTGGGATGATGATCCGTTTTCTTCAATCCATGATGTGATCATCATTTAGAGAGCTGAAATGATGTGTTTGACAAATACTGTAACTCATCTTTTTTCTGGCTCTTCATATTGTATGTTTGATATTAAAATCTGTCAAATCTAGAAAGTCAACTAAGTAGTTAAGAATATCTGAAATAAATCCCCCCTTTGGAGTTAAAGACAAGCTTGTGAGTTGAATGATTAAGTTTTTCTTTATTTGCCCCAGAGTTTAATTATTGTTGATGGATATTTTTGCAACGTACCTTACACATCCCACATTCATCCTGCCTGTTGCTGTCATATACTGTATTGTATCGTCTAGCCTGAAAGTGGTGCAGCACATTTACAACAACAACAGTAACTGCTCCCCAGTGTTTTTGTCCAGCACACATGACCCTCCAGAAGTTTCTGCTTCAAATTCAAAGTTCTTATGTAGTTCTAATGTTTAGAACAGGTCACCTTTTCAACCCCACAAACCCTGTGCTAGTTCCCAGTGGATCATGTAAAATGTAATATTCACATTGCTACTTAATATTGCTACTTATATGTAATGTATCAGTATTAACAGCAAAATGTCCCCAAAGTATCAAAGTATAACTACTCATTATACAAGATGGGTGCTTTTAAATGTTATATAATTATATATGTATGTATTCTATTTGTGAAGTATTATGATCAAATTTTGGAGGATACATGACTGTCCCCATTAATAATAAGGGCTAGGTATCCAAACTCAGTACTTTTTTGTAAGTGACTTAAAGCTTGACTGGTTTTCTACTATTGTTTACTCATTCTCTAATCAGATATTTACTGATTTAAGGTTTTATTTCGACAAGTTCTTATACGCCTGGTTTTTAGGTTTTTGAGAACTGTGGCTTTTGTTAAATAAAAAATGGTTTATAGACAACCATGTTTATATTCCTCAAAGTAAAGTATCAAAAAGTATTGCAGCACTTGGTGCCAATACAGTACCTTTGTTTTAGTACCAATACTAACGTAAAAAATTTGATACCCAGCTGTTTTAACAATAATGTATAAAACTGAAACAATAAGTCAATTAATTGATCACAAGAAAATGAACCGGCAATTGTTTTGATAATTGATCATTGATTTATGTCATTTTTCAAACAACAGTCCCGTTTGTTGTAGTCCCTCAGCTGTAAGATTTACTGCTTTTCTTTATTATGTGATTGTAAAATACACATCTTTTGGTTTCAGACTGTTGATTGGACAAAACAAGACCTCGTTTTTGACTTTGGAAAATTGTGATTGGTATTTGTCTTCTATTTTCTGACATTTTATAGACCAAACAATTAGTCAAGTAATTGAGAAAATAATTAATCAATGATTATTTTATCGAAAATAATAAAATATAAATCAAATATAATAAAAAATATCAGCATCATTTTCTCTTCTGCCGCCCAACTATGGCATTCACATTGCTGTTAAGTGCTTTTGCAGTTAAACACATGGTGCATTTTTGAGTTTGTTACTTAACACATAATATTTTCCTGCTGTCAATTAAAACCAAAAATGGACTCTAATGTCCTGGTATGTGAGGCATTTTTACAGCATGCTGGATAAAAATATGTCATTGAAACCTATTTGAATGATGTAAAGTACCACGGCCCACTGACCAGCAGGTGTGCACACATGCTGCAGCCTGGTCACATTTCATTCAGCACTGGTGAGTGTGTAAGATTCTGCTGCCGTGCCTGAGTGAGGGAGAGGGTCACACTTATGAGTTGTACAGCATCCAACAGCATTTTACAAGTTTGTGCTTGACTTCTTTCCCTTCTCTTTCTCTGTTGCTCTTCAATACATTTGTAAGGCAATGCAGCATTGTCTAAAAGAAAAGCCATTTCAGTTGGGTTAAACCTTCACACATGGGTGAGAGTGCATGCTTTGGCACCTGACATCTCTGTATGTCACATGATAGACACTCTATTAAAGTGGGGGATCACATAATGGACTATGCATCAGTTCAGGTAATGGTTGTCAGCTTGAGTGCCCGAGAGGCAGTGGAGAATTCCATTAGAAACCTTATAGTTACTAAATCAGTCATTCTCCACCTTCCTCTCTATCGAACCACCTCTTTGGGGCAATTACTACAGCTTCATATAGCTTTCAACAATGAAAAGAGACCTAGTCCTTGGACTTAGTCCTGCCCGCTGGACTGCAACGAGATCAGACAGTGATTCTCACTCAAACATATGAAGGCTGCTGTGGCTGTAAATTCAGAGAGCTGTGGGTAGAATGGCCTACAACCCCTGTGATGGAAAATGTTTTTCTCCATAATGCCCATTTGTGAGATCCGCTTAAATATTTGTTCTAGGATGAAGGAGCATTTATGCCTACTGTATTTGTTGGCTGCAAAGCATTGAAGATACAATACTGGTTTGTTTTCTGTCCCCTGATCAGTTTTCGCAGGTTCTTCTGGCTATGAGATGACGGAAGATTTATCATGTATTTATCATCATGCACAGTAATTCTAAACTGCTTGAAGAACAGTAGAGTGGAGTCAAATACCCACAACAGTGGCTTTCCCTTACACACATCAATAGGTATTCAAAGCTGCAGTTTTATTTTCTGCTGCTGCTTCACTACAGTCCAATTGTCTTGGAAGTCTGTGCATGAAACAATCTGATAGAGGATGCTCACCCATTTCCCCTGCAATCCAAGGCCCAACTCCATTCCCACCCTGACAGGTGTAAGATTAACTTAGTTAGGTGCAGAGCCGCTCATGCGCACTAAATTAAATTAATGGAACAAATTTCCCTCCTAATTAAGATGAAAATACGTGTCAGTTGTAACCTTGCTGAGCACTAATTATGTACAAATGATTTATCATCTGTTTCGTCCTGAATAGCAATGGGCTCACCTCTCCGATAGCCCTAGCTGGCTGTTAAGAGATGGCCCCTGATTAACAGTGACAGGTTGTGCTGCGGAGAAGCTGCACGTCGCTGGCCAGCCAATCGGAGCCAGCCTGAGCTCAGACTCTCCTCCCTTCCATTAACCTACATTGAGTGTGCAGCTGAGCATCACTTTGCCTCGGCGCTCCTTCTTGTTTCTCTCCTCGGAATGAAAATAAAGTACATTCAAAGAGGAAAGGTGGGGAGGGGGGTAGTGTGACTGATGCAGGCTGATGGAGCAGGGGAGATGAGAGTGGTAAAACCTGAACCAGGGATGAATCCCACTGAATGTGCCATGTGTATTGAGACTGGATTAGTGCATGCCTGTATGATCCAACTAACAGAAGGAGATGAAGCGTCTTTAACAGGCTCTCCACCTCAAATAACAAATTGAATAACACAGAATACAGTCAAGCTCATACATCAACATTTGATGCCTGGCGGCAGATAATTGCTTCAAAGTGCCCTAGAACAAAAACAAGCTTGTATCACCCTGGTACCAGCCTGAGGCCAGCAGGTGGTGCAATAGGTTAAGCCTGCCAAAAGCCACTGTTTAAATTCCTGTGGGCTAAAATATCAAAATAAACAGGGCTTTATTTTACAATTACAGCCTAACTGGGATATTCCATCTTATTTCCTCCTGCCTTGCAAGTACATATATATTTTAATGGACAGCAGTTCTGATTAGCATTAGAATCAGAGTGCCTTGTGATGCTAAGGGACACACCGGCCAATCTGTAATCATTGTTCTGCAGGCTTGCTCACAGGGGATACATCCCGCTTTGTCATTATCATTCAATATGCCACACACATGCTGGCATAGCTTCCATGGTGCTGCCAGCAACAGGGCATTTGCATTTCCTCCTCATAGTCCCAAGAATTTGCACAGATAATGATGCACCACAAATGACTCCTCTCTTTTTCCACTGGCTGAGGATGAAAGATGCCTTTCCTCCCTGACTGCTGCTAAAGACAGAGGAAAACTCTCTAATTCTATGTCTCATTTCCTCCTTGTGTGATTCTTCTCCTGCAATTGTCTGTGTGTGCATCCTCAAAATGTCATTATGTACAGGTGTCAGCTCCAGCCATAAGGGATCATTTGACTTTCTATTGTGATTTGGGGTTGTTTAGCTGACACCTACCGTTGCCACAATTTGCTTGTTGGATGTTTCATTGTTGTGGTAAATGTCAGTACGTCTGCACAGGGGAGGTACCTGTGTTCTCCAGCTCCAGCTCATTTCTCTTTTCTGTTTTTAGTCGAGCTTGTCTGTCCAAACCCGGCTATTCCCTTGCTGCTGGAGACATGGCACAGCTGCGGTTAATGCAGATTCAGAGCATGTCAAGCACACACACCGACAGAGGGGGAATGTCAATCATTGATTGTAAGAGGGATCTCCACATTTCTGCTGTGTGCCCTTTGGGTGTAGCTTGTTGTAATGTGCACAATTGAAATAAAATTCTCTGACAAAAGTGTATGTAGGAATTGGAAATAAGTCTTTATTTGGATTTTAACATATTTCCCCAGACAAATGTATGTATTTATGAGTCTGCCTTTAATCTTTCTCAGGTCTTGTCATAGATTAATTCACATTGTTATGGATAAAGATTAATTTCAAAAGATTTAATTCAATACATATACATAATGCAGGGTGCTTAGGTCATCCCAGACATGTGACACATTCACTGGAACACAAGAGCAGCAGCCATTTTCTTTTGTTGCTCCCACACCCTTTTCTCAATTTACGCCTCTGCCTGTAGTGAGAGAATCTGCGGCTGAGGCTTGGCAAACAGCATCTCCCACATCATGGCTGTCTGGGGATTGGCAGATAAGGCAGGGAGGGAGGGGGTTAGAGGTTAATTATAGACAACAGAGAGGTCACAGAGCCTATTATTTTGGAGTGAAGACCTGCAATGGTCCAATGGGGATGACATTTATGACGAGGGCCCGGCCCCACCCCTCGTCACCATCCACACCCACAACCCACCCTGTGCACACCATCACTCACATTTATACTGAAGGAGTCGACAGTGGGACTCAGTGGTCTGATAATGAAAAGCCCCTTAGCATAGACAGGATGACGAATTGAATCCCTGGCTGCTCTCTGGCTGTGTCAGGGGGCCTCCAAGTAGCCCTTGACAACTAATTGAAAGCCCCCATGCCCTCCTTACCTACCAGACTTCCTTTATCACTCTAATTATTAGGGTTAAGTGTGTCTCCCATGGGACTGTGAGTAGTATGGTGTGTAGAACCTGCCGAGTCATCTTATTAGATAAAAAATAAATGGCAAAAGCATAAATTAATCACTGTGGCTGCCTGAATCTGAGGGTAGTGAAGGTCCTTAAGGTTTCACACTTTTTGTACCAGATGAAAATGTTTTTCTTAAGATATTACAGCATAAAACGCTGTAAAAAAAATGTTAATTAAAGCATAGGGTCGGCAATACTATGTTTTTATTATTGTGAAGAAAACCAACAATGAATGTATCCAACTAACAAGTATTGTGTGTGTATCCAAAGATATATCTTCCTCTTCTAACTATTAAAACACATCAGTGAGCCTCACTGCTGCACAGTAGGTGACATGTTCCTTCATTACCATGAACACTATAATTTATTGTGACTCAATCCCACACACACCTTCCTGCTGCCCAAAATACTCACTGTAACAGCACTAAATGTGGATTAATAAAATAGTGAAAACCAGTCCCCAACAAAGTCACTCACTCATTTTAAACATTTTTCATACTGTTTGGTTGATCTTTTTAGTCAATACATCCCCCTTTTATCTTTCTTTTATTCTTTTAGTCATTTTCTGTGCCAAGGCTGTAGCCAGGATTTTAGAAATACTGTAGTCCGCACACCAACATTTTTTTGAGTGTTAAAAAAATCACTATATTTCACATTTCAATTATTTAACAGTTTGTTCATATTTTCTAAATATAACCCCCCAATGTCTAGAAATATTACTGAGGACTTGACCGTGGTGTCCTCAGTCATAACTGCTACCTCATACACACTCAAACACAGTAAAACATACCAATTACAAGAGTGTAGGAGTTAGGACACAGAAACAATGCAGGGCACAGTCCAGTTTTATGTGTTGAAGTTATGTTTAAATCTAATTTCACTTTAAACAAGGCTTTTAACAAATATATGAATGAATAATTACTAGTTCTAATTTGTTTTGATCTTAAAGAACTAGCAGCCTTGTGTCACATTTTTATCTTTCTTTCCTTCAGTCTATCTTTCTTTTGGTTTGTTTGACAGTAGCTGGCTTCGACCTTTTTCTGCTGGGATTTTTGAAATCCGCAGCATGAAAACTAAACTTAACCGTGGTTAAGTTAACGCTGAGCTATGGTGGAATGAGAGAATATGGATAGTTTGTTTATGTTCAAACTATTGTGTAACCATATATAATCCCATCATGCTTAAACCACATCATGAGCAACAGGCCTCCACATGCTAAATACAAAATGGAGTGTCACCTCTGCATCTCTGTAAGCCTATTAGACCACAGTTGAGGAGATGTTGCTCTTTCTTTCATATGATACATCTCCTGGTATAGATAACCTGGATGGATTTTTTTTAAATTACAGCAAGGCTACTTTCTAAACAATAGATGCTTACTCAGTGGAAAGGCTCTAAAATCACACCTTTACCCAAAGATGGAAAAGCAGGTTTTACTAGCTCCAACTGTAGACCTATTAGATTACTCCCTGTGCTGAGTAACATATTTGAGAAGGTCATTTTTAATCATCATCTACTTACAAAAAAGCACAGCATGCTTACAGACCAGGGCACCCTAGTAGCACTGCATTAGGCTACACATTACTGATCAACGGTTAACAAATATGGATGACAGGAAACCAGTTAGGGCGGTGCTCTTGGATTTTACTGCAGCTTTTGATGTCATTGACCACAGTATTCTCATTGCCAAGCTCAAATATTATGGTTTTTCACCTGTACTGTAGATCTTGCCCGGATGAAGAGTTACCTCACTGGCAGAACACAGTGAGGGTTTTTAAATGGCAGTGTTTCTGTTTTTTTTCTGTTCCACAAGGGAGCTGCTTGGGTCCACTTTTATTTTCGATTTTATAAATGATTTACCATATGTTGTTAAAAATGCCAATGTAGTTATGTATGCTGATGACTCAACTCTGTCCTGTGCTTCACCAACATTAGTGGAGCTGAGAGAGAATCTACATGTTGAGTTGAATAGCATTACTAAGTGGGTGAGTATGAACCATATGGTATGAAGACATTAAGTTCAACATCAAGTTTATTTGTCACATATAATCATACAGGGTGTAATCATAGTGAAATGTATGTCCGCTAGCTAATTCAATTGTGCAATATGTTGCTGCATATGTTCCATCTTCTGTTATGACTGACGTTGTTCAGCCACTTGTTCTGTCACACCTGGAGAGCTGTCAAGTTTGGTGAAGCGCTTCTGAGAAACATCTAAAAACCTTCAAATTGCCCAGAGCAGAGCAGCCAGGTTAGTTCTTCTTTGTTCTTTCACTGCTAATGTGTGTGAGATGCATAAACGATTATCATGGCTAACTGTGGAGGCTAAATTAAAATCTCGTCTTCTGTTATTCATGCAAAATGTCATTTGGAATAATACACCACACTTCTTCTGCGAAAAACTAATACTGTATATACTGCTTTTTAAGTATAATCGGCCTACACGTCAAGTGAGCACAGGTCAACTGGTGCTGGGTCCTGGAACAAATTGTATGATGAGAACTGTTCTTTATAGAGCTTCTTCTGCTTGGACTGTGCTCCCCACCAACATCTGACAGACCAAAAGTTTTCTTTAACACAAATAGATGAATGTCATGCTATTGTGGTTATAGCTGTTTTGGGACCTTTTTGATTGTTTTTATTGTGTGTGAGGAATGACTACAGCTGAAACGCTACACCTTTGCCCTTTGGGGAGTTTTTATGGATTTTATGAATATTATAAAAAGTCACAGATTGCATGGTTATTTTAACTGCTGACAAAAAAAACATATAGTGCTCTCCAAAATACTACTTTAAACTACTTAACTCCACTGTCTCTCACCTCATTTCCAGGTTAAATTAATGAAAACGTACGTAACATTTAAAAATGTTGTTAAAAAAAGCTGTTCGTGTCCTCTACAGATGGACCGTAAACTCTAATCACGTGATACGTCAGCGTCGTATAACGCGGTTACGTCATGGCTTTAGACACTGATTGGGTGTTCATTCAGTTTAGACAGCCGGAAGTAGTCCCAGCAAGGAAAGAAGGCTAATTCATATTTTCGTGTATTAAAGGCTAGTGTTACCCGCTGAGCTGTGTTAACTGTCATATGAAATGTAGAATTGTATCCGTGGAACAACATAAGGTAAGAGTTATCCTTGACCTCAGCCAGAGTGCTACGACGGGTAGCTGTTAATGACAAATGCAGTTTAGCTAACTGTTTAGCTATCACATAACCTATAATCAGGCTAGCCAACGAACGTCAAGCTAACTTAGCATATCCGCTGCCATCGCAGCTACTTGTTCATTATTACTATTTAATTCAGGTGTTTCGTTGCTTCTTTAAACTTATTCATCAGCAGCAAGTAGCGAAAGACAGGCAAATGCTGTTGACGCTGCTTAATGATGAAGTTAGCGGGTAAGCTAACTTATGTTCATCATATTTGCCGTCGCAACCGTGTCGCTAGCTAAGTTTTCATTAAAAAAGTGAAAGTTATAGAGTAAAATGTATTAACGTTATGCCTCAGATGACCACACAGAGTAACATGAGGTGAACTATCCCCAGTCTGTGCCTCTCCTGTATTATCAGTGCATGAGAGGCACAGAGTGGGGCTAAATGTGAGCGCAGTCCAACAGGAGCCAGCTGAATGCAGTTAGTTATCTAACGCTCCTTCATTGCTAATTTACAGTGGTTACAAACTTTCTCCTGTTGTTGGAACAGTGCTGTAGTATGTTGGTAGCACCAGTATCATCAGTTAGGGCCACAATATTAAAAACAATGCTACACTTAATACAGTGAGATAATGTGCACAATGCACAATATGAGGCCAGCATTGAAATGACATGTTATTTCTGTGATGACATTGAACAAATATCTGTATTCTAGGCCGAGTATTGTACACTCTCAGTGTACACAGTAACAAGAACACATGTACAGAGGGATATACATATAGATAAATAAAAATAACATTAACATGCGGATATTCTGTATGTGTGTGTGTGTGTGTGTGTATATGTACATATGTATATACTGTCTTAAGAAGTCATTAAGTGAGTCTTTGCCTACTGGTGTTCTGACTCCCAGTTAGGGAGACAGATGTATGTGTATGTTCGGGGATACTGACTGTCTAAAATCACAGAAATAGCAAAGTGTAAGTTGTGTTTTAGGGTGGAATGTCCAGTCTTCCTTGAGTCCCTGTCTGTCCTTGTTTTTCAGCTTGGTCTGGGATGTCAGGGGAAGACACTGAACTCACTGGTAGATATAGACGTCACACACCGTTCTGTATTTTCCTGACCTAGGCTTCCGAATGTCCTTAACACTGACAGCCATGAGTGACAGCGCAGTGACCAGTGGCCAGCAGCAGTGGTCAGGGTCCAGGCAGATACCATGGCCCTCCCGGGGCCCCTATATCTCAGTCATCACCAACAGGTTAGTTCTGCGTCTTGTCCACATAAGCTCACCTTAAGAAGAACAACACGATGACCAAAGACAGGGATATGGTATTTAAACCCACAACTCCCACAATGCCATTTTTTGTTGTCTTTGCTACACGTAACACAGCGATGGGAGGATATGTAGGTGTCCACCATAATTAATAGTTTTGGTTTGTTCTGTTTTGTTTGTGTTTTTTTGTGTGTAAGAGTGTGACAACGTTAATTTCGTTGTCCAACCTTGTGTTGTATAATGATAAATATTGAACCCTTGAACCCTTGCCTGCTGGACATAGGATGCAGTACACTGTCTTAATGTACTTTGAGGCCCTGTATTCTTCCTACCATGTTGTGTCAGTTTCACTATAAAACATAACACTGGAAGCGTTTTCCAAGTCTCCTGACTACTTTTGCTCTACACTGTAGGACCACCAACCTGGTGATCCGAGGGGCCATGCTGTTCTCTGTGGGCGTCTTCCTGGCCCTGGTGCTGAACTTACTTCAGGTGCAGAGAAATGTCACCCTCTTTCCCCCTGATGTCATCAGCAGTATCTTCTCCTCGGCCTGGTGGGTGCCGCCTTGCTGTGGCACGGCCTCAGGTATGTGAACATAACCCACATAGTGAGTGAAAAAAAATCCTGTCTGGTTTATTTTCATCTTTGCGTTTAGGTGGCAAGACAGATAAAAGGAAAGGAGAGAAGTCGGTAAAGGGGCATACAGCATGAGTACTTAATAGCTCTGCGTACTGCACAGATTCTCTGTTCAGATGGCCAAAAAATCCAGCTGGGTTGTGAACTACTGACATAGGCTGACATGGCATGACAATATAATCAAAATAACAGTTTAAGTGTAATGATCTCAAGACAGAACGGAGTATAAGATGATCCTCAAGTGGCTAAACATACTGGCCAGGAAACCCTTTTAAAATTTTACACTTTTTATACACACATTACATGTGATATAGTTTAAATGTTGGTATAATGGCGTACATTTTCAGACAGTCTCTCCTTGAAGACATTCATAGACAGAATAGTTGTGTAAAGAATGAAAAAAGAGAGCTGAGAGAGAAGTTCAAACCCTGCTTTCTCACCTCCACATAGCTTCACTGCATGAAGTGGGAGTGAAGGTCAAATTGTTGGTTTTGGAAAGTTACAGAAATTGTTGAATGTAGCCCCCCAGTTGTGACACAAAATGGTCTCTGTAAATTATTATTATTTGGTATCTAAAATACAATTAAGGCTTTTAATATTTGAAATGTCCTTTTAACAAAGTATTAGATTTATTTTCTGCTTTTGTAGACAGTTGTTGTCATTTAAGGCAATCTGTTTTAAGTGGAGGTGTCATAGATGTAACATATTTCTCTCACTGCATTTTAATTCTAAACTGTATCTCCAAAATTAGAGGTGGGGGAAAAAACTGGTTCCCATAAGAATAATGATTCTTATTGGTTCACAGATTCCAAAAATGGATACGATGTTGATAACGTTATGTTGGCAGTATTGCAAGGGCACAGTGCAGCACATGCTAGAGTTATCCAGAGTTCGTCTTCAAAGAAGACAAGTGTTTGGGCACATTCTGGATTTTTGGCTTAATAATAAGCTTTGCAAGACAAAGGTGGATTATGGGATAGTTCTATGCCACCCAGAGACTAATGTTAGGAGCACCGGATTCCAGCGCTAGCAAACAAGCCAGCTAACCAATACTCACTGCAACCCTTTACAAAACATAAGCCAAAACTTCAGCTGTAGTTAGGTGAAGAAAATAACTCTGTCCACAGTTTAATTTCAGAAGACCATAGTACAGTGTTGTAGGTAACAAGGGGTTTCCTTGGTACTAGCATCGCAGTGAAGAGCGTTTTCTGCTGCTGGAGACAACTTGGATATTATTAGTAACAGCACAGTAAAGCACTCTGACTCCAGAACACGTAGACCAACTTCTGTTGTAAAAAAAAAAGACATTCAGCCAGTAGAGGTGGTCAGTAAATTCAACTTTCATTTCATTCATTCATTCATTTTTATCATACAGACAGAAGACTGAAATATGCTTCCAAATGATTTCAGTTCATTTTTTCAAATAACAAAGCTGTATGCTCTTGTACACTTCTCTGTGCTTTTTTTGTTCAGTTAGAGAGTGACCATAGAGAGCAGTTAGCTTGACTTCCAGTCGCATTTCATATCGCATTCCAGAGGCCTAAAGACAAGAGTGAATGCTTTGGCACACAGTGCACTGGACTAAGAACCAGAAAATAGTGACTTCTTTACTATTTATTAAATCAAGAATTAATTCTGAACTGAGAATAAATTCTGAATCAAATCATGATAATGAGAATCAAAATCAAATTGTAAGATTCCCATCCCTATCATCTATCTCATTGCAAATTAATGTAACCATAACTTATGACAAGAATGTTCAATCACAGCTGAAATTCTAATTCTTACTATTTGGCAAGACACTGAGACTGCAGAGCTGTATGCATTAACTGTATCTGTATTATATAGACACTGCAATTAATTTAATTTTACTGAGCTGTAGAAATATTAATTGCAGAAATTGAAATTGTTTTATGCGGTTACATAACAACACAGTATAACTGCACACACAGTCACATAGCCTTACATATGAATGCACAACATGCCAACCAGGCTAGACTAGCCAGCGTTATTGAAATGTTGTCCCCTGGGTCCCCTAAAGCTGTGGATGGAAATGCAGCAGTGCTGCCTGTTCCCAAGTGGCTCAGCACAAAGCACAACAGCCCGAGGCTCTCTTCCTCCCCAGACACACTGCGCCTCCTGCAGGAGCCTGTCACTTCTTCTTGTTGCTAACATACACACACACACACTTCGTCCCCCAGGGGAGTGCTACTTAATTTTGTTGACAGTGCAAAAATTAATTTGTTTTGAAGCCACATTAGTTAGGTCAGAGGTTACCAGGATGTGAGCTACGATGCAAATCACTACAGTTTATTCTTATTTTCAAAATACCAACTGGCAGTGTCTGAAATGAGCTTTTTGGCCTGCTGTTGGGCTAGGAAATGAGAGAACTTTCTGATGAAGTACATTAGATTCAGGTGCTGTGTGAAGCATTTTGTAAAGAGTCCAGAGCACATTCAGATATGTCATGCTCAATTAATTCATGGTCAGTTTTAAATGCTTTGTGTAAATGAACTAGGGAAAAATAAGTTTCAAATCAGTTGATCGAAGGTAATGACTCTACCACTTTTATGTAGAGCAGCATAACAGACATCCAGTCAGCATCCTGTTTTGACCTACAGCTGCAGTTTTGCTTTCATTTGATTGGCTTCCTGTCAAAGGAAGGTTCTGCTGGCCAGCAGCGACAAAGTGTGAGAACAGACGAAGATCAGATCATACTGTATTTAACTGTCACTGTTGGCTCACAGTGCCTGTAAGGTCTTAATTTCAGACTGCCAATCTAATGCATACAGGAGCAAGATGCCCAGACTTGAGTGTGATGCGGCCGCATCATTTGTAGTTGTTTTGTGTCTCTTTGTAGTCATTTTAAGTCTCTTGTATTTGTTTTGTGTCTCTTTGTGGTCTTTTACATCTCTTTGTAGTTGTTTGTGTATATTTATACTTGTTAGATGTTCCAGAAAGAAATGTTAACAGTTCTCTTCCAACAGAGGCTTTGGCCCAGGGGCCTTCTGACCCTTTGGGCCCCAGGGCCTGTGCCCATTAGGTGGGGCGGCTACGACTCAGAGTGTGTTATCCATTAATCACAAGGTTGGCGGTTCAATCCCCGGCTCCTCCTGTCCACATGTCAAAGTGTGCTTAAGCAAGACACTGAAGGAAAAGTTGCTCCCGATGGGCAGGCCAGAGCTTTGCATGGCGGCTCCACCGCCATTGGTGTGTGAGTGTGTGTGAATGAGAGGCAAAATAGCGCTTTGTCTGGTAAGGTAGAAAAGCGCTATATAAGTGCAGTCCATTTACCATTCTATTTTGTGTTGCCTCTTGTTTTTCTGCCCTATACTTATTCTGTCTCTCTTTTCCCCTTGCAGCCATGATCGGGCTGTTGTACCCTTGCATCGACAGCCGCCTGGGTGAGCCACACAAGTTCAAGCGGGAATGGTCCAGTGTGATGCGCTGCGTGGCTGTGTTTGTGGGCATCAACCACGCCAGTGCTGTATCCTTAAAGCTTTGGGGTTTTATACAGCTATTGTTATTCTTTTCAGCACTTGTATGTCGATGGGAAACAACCAGTCTGTTTAAGACCTTGACCCTTCCTTTGTCAGAAAGTGGACTTTGCCAACAACATCCAGCTATCTCTGACTCTGGCGGCACTCTCCATCGGTCTGTGGTGGACATTCGACCGCTCCCGCAGCGGCTTTGGCCTGGGAGTCAGTATCGCCCTGTTGGCAACGCTGGCCACCCAACTCCTGGTTTACAATGGAGTCTTTCAGTAAGTTCCCTCGCATCTAGTTTACATATTGATATGGCGTGGAAGCAAATGGATGAAAACTGTGGAAAATATACAGGAAGGAAAAGGAAGAGGGTACAGGTGATATGAGAAATAAACAAATTCATAATGACAAATGAGGCAAAATTAATTTGATAAGCTGAACTACAACATTTTTGCAGGTTATAACAATTTTAAATACTCTCTGGGGGTCTTAAATGACTAACTGGGATTTTAGTTGGACTTTTAAAATGCTGTAGTATGTTTCCGATGACAAATCAACCTTGTCACACAAACCTGACACCATTTGTATTTGTGAATTTCTCTTGTAATTGGAATTTGACAATTTTCCTCTCTCTTTGATATACTTGGTGTATTTGGCCTTTAATTAAACACTCAGTCAGACCAAGTGCTGGTATATATTGTGTAAAGAATTATGAGTTGCTGTCATGTGCTTCTCCTCTGTACAGGTATACTTCTCCAGATTTCCTCTACATTCGCTCCTGGTTACCTTGCATCTTCTTTGCGGGGGTGATAACTATGGGAAACATAGGACGGCAGCTAGCCTTGGTAAGAAATTGGAATCATTTCAGTGAATCTGCTTTCCCAAGCCTCTGTTGAATTAGTATTAGATTCATACTGGTTTCTTCGGTGGGCTGTAAAGCAGAAAAAAAAAAAAAGTGTCAGGCATCAGTGTCCTCCGAAGTTGTACACTCACAGAAACCGGCCATGAAAGTAGATTCAGCTGTCCTGTGTCTCATGGTTTTCTTCCTGCTCTTGTGTTTTGTTTTTTCTCAGTATGAATACAAATTCATTCAGGAAAAGACCCATCAGGACTGAGGAATATCTGGGCTCCATCAGGCCTCTGCTCAAAAGGACATTATCTTTGCACCAACCTGAAGCCAGAGGCAGGTTATCAGAGAACATCTGCATACAGCATACACTAGGACTGGCTGGCCCTGGATGAGCCAGTCAGGCATGTCAAATGAGTCCTGAGCTCCCGATTGGCTGCCTGGTGCTTTCTGCTGGACAAGACAGTATTTTTGATTGGCTCTTGTCGGTCAATTCCAACTCGGGGTGGACGCTGGCTACATTCTAACCTGAGCTGAGGTGAACAATGAGAGTGGAGTTTGTTGTGTTTTTTCTGTGGTGCAGTTTATCTCTACTTACTTGGAAAGGGATTAGCGATGAAGCATCTATCGTTCCTCAGATCAGCTCGAATGTTTGAAACCTTTGGCTCCATTGTGCCAAACACATTCACACGGGATCAGTTTTTAAGTCATCTGCTCCTATCTCCTGGATCTTTGACATCCTTCACACATCAGTGGAGAACACACAGCCTAGTTAACTTGTATCTAGAAAGATATGCATCTTTATACCAGACCTTTTATTGTATGTAATTAGCTTATGTCCACATTTAAATTTTCTTGATAAAGGCATGATGTGT
>NTHP01000450.1:808940-833341 GCA_003416845.1 Oplegnathus fasciatus
TGAGCACTAAAGTGTAGGAGGTGTGACCACCAATCGAAACTGTCTGGGGTCTGTTTGTGAGGAAGTCCAATATCCAGTTGCAGAGTGTGGTACTCAAGCCCAGAGTACTAAGTTTGCCAATCTGGTTCATGGGGGAGATGTGTTGAATGCTGAGCTGAATAAATAAACAGCATTCTGATGTAGGTGATTTCAAGGTGAGTGAAGACTAAGTGGAGACCAGTGGAGATGGCATCCTCTGTGGATACGTTGGTTCTGAATGCAAACTGGTGAGGATCCAGGCTGGCTGGGATGTTGATTTTGATGTGCTGGAAAACCAGTTTCTCAAAGCACTTCATCAGCATGGAGGTGAGTATCACAGGGTGGTAGTGGCTTAGGCTAGACACTGCAGACTTTTTGTTGAGGAGATCAAAGTGAGCATAAAAGGTGTTCAGCTCATCTGGCAACGTGGTATCACACATGATGGGGGCGCTCCTGCTTTTGTAGCCTGTGATGGTCTGGATTACTTGCCACATTTCTTTGGTGTTGTTGACGTTGAGGTCTCTCTCCAGTCTCTTCTGATGCCTCCTTGATGCCAGCTTTCAGTCTCGCTCTGGCGGTGTTGTATGCTTCCTTGTCACCTGACTGAAAGGCAGCTTTTTTGGCTCTGGATAGGGCCCTCTCCTCTCCATTCATCCAGGCTTTCTGGTTGGGGAATGATTTCATTGTCTTGTGATCATCACATCATCAACACATCTGCTGATGTATGACGTCACTGATGATGTATATTCCTCAAGATTGATGTAGTTGGAATTTGATTTGATGTTGGTGGAATTTGGGTAAAGCAGTTCTGAGGTCTGTTTGATTAAAATCACCAGCTACAATAAAAATACCATCCGGTCGTTTTGTCATGTGACTCCTGATGACCTCATACAGCTCCGGTAGTTCATTTTTTGAATTTGCATCTGGAGGAATGTCAGCAGCAGTAACACAAGCACTGGTGAATTCTCTGGGCAGATAATATGGTCGACATCTTAATATCTTAAAACATCTTAAAACATCTTAAAACTCAACATCAGGCAAACATTGTCCATCAGCTCTGACTACGTTTGAGCACCAAGCATCATTGATGTAAACACAGAGTCTTACCGGAGTCTTGTGTTCTGTCGTAGCGAAACACGGCCCGCCCGCCAAGTGCAATAGCTTGATCCAGGATGTTGTGATGGAGCCAGGTCTCCGTTAAGATGTGGGCACAACAGTCTCTGATTTCCCATTGCTGAGTTAGTCTGAGTCTAATTTCATCCACTTTATTTTCCTGTGACTGGACAGTAGCCAGGAGTAGACTGGCTAGTGGCTTAGCTCTTATCCCAGCTCTCTTCTTTCTCTTCCTGAGGGCACAATTTGGCACAACACCCTAAATGGTGAAGATCTTTACCATCTTTACTTTTGGTGAAGATGTACTGACAAAATCAATTTAACTTGGGTGTTTGTTATGGCATTCTCCTAACAATGTCTTGACTTACTTGGAATAATTCGACACTGAAAATATCTTGTAAATTACTGTTCTTTGCTAGAATGAAATCCTGCATTTTGTTTTGAATTGGTCAGACCATGTCATTGCAAATTATTCATGTATGAGTCCTGTTTTTACCTGTTAATAAACTTAATGGAGTTTCTCAACTTCGGGGCCATGAGAGATTTAGAAAGACTAATATATTGATATTTAAAACATTTAAAAAAAAAAACTAGATGTTTGTATAAAATGTGCATACGATATACACTACTCACAAAAAGTTAGGGATATTCAACTTTCAGGTGAAATTTATGGAAAATGTAAAAAGTTCATGCTACAGTAATATTATATCATGAAAGTAGGGCATTTAAGTAGAAGCATGCAATGGTAATTTCTTCATCTCAAACAATTTATTGAAACAAAAGCTAACAACAGTGGTGGGTCAATAACTTGTCATGTGTCCTTGAGCATCAATTACAGCTTGACAACGACATCTCATGCTGTTCACAAGTCGACTTATTGTCTGCTGAAGCATGGCATTCCACTCTTCTTGAAGGGCTGCCCTCAGGTCATTGAGGTTCTGGGGTGCGGGGTTACGACCCTCTACACGACGACTCATCCCATAGGTTTTCTATGGGATTCAGGTCTGGAGAAAGTGCGGGCCACTCCATTTGAGGTACCCCAGCCTCCAGCAGCCGTTCCCTGATGATGCGACCTCAATGAGCTGGGGCATTGTCGTCCATGAAGATGAAATCAGGCCTGTGTTGCTCATAGAGAGGCACAATGACTGGATTAATGATGTTATTCAGGTAGTATCGGCTTGTCACAGTACCATTCACAAGGTGTAGGGCAGTTCTGTATTGACTAGACACCTGCCCAGACTGTAACACCACCACCTCCAAAGGCTCGTCTGGTGACAACAGTGGCTGATGCATAGCGTTCTCCTTGACGTCTCCAACAGCGTTGGCGGACATCATTTCTGCTCAGTGTGAATCGCCTTTCATCAGAGAACAGCACTGAGGCCCACTGGTTCCTCGTCCAGCGCAAATGCTCCCTGGCCCATGCAAGACGACGACGCCTGTGCCTGGTGGTGTGGTCAGGTATCCTTGCAGGTCGTCTAGCACGCAGACCATGCTGATGTAAGCGGTTTCGAATGGTCTGACGTGACACTCAGGTGCCTCTCACCTCCCTTAAACGTGCCTGGAGTTGAGTGGCATTCACCATCCGGTTCCGCAGGGCACTGTGAACAATGAAGCGGCCATCAGCATGGGATGTGGCCAAAGGACGTCCANATTCATGGATCAGACACTTGTTGTGATTTTTGCAGTTAATCACCTTGTTAGAGAACAGCATGTTATGCAATAAGTACTGAAACACTGAACAGTTGCACATGTGCATTCAAAAGTTTAGAGAGGGTCAAATTAAGTTCACCTGTAAAGGTTATAGTGCATTTTAGGTGCATTCTGAAATTTCATCCAAAAGCCGAATATCCCTAACTTTTTGTGAGTAGTGTATGTTCCCTCTATCCTTGTTAGAGGATAATAAATGATAGAAAATAATACAAAAGTATGCCATACTCAGATTCATGACAAATTAACAGCTCTGATTTCAAATCAAGTCAAGTCAGTTTAATTTGTATAGCCCAATATCACAAATCAATATCACCCCAAGGTGCTTTACAATCTGTACAGCATAGGACACCCTCTGTCCTTAGACCCTCGAAATCGAATAAGGAAAAACAAAGAAAAGGTCGATGACTACAGACGAGGAAACTTGACACTGAAACTGAAGTGAGGTTCAAAAACACACCTGCAATTACCGATTATCGCCATAGGTGCCGTGAAAGACAATGAAATGAAAATCTTTGAGATTAAAACTTGAAGGTGAACAGATGAGTTTTCAGCTTAGATTTAAAGGCCTCAACAGAGTCAGACTGTCTGATGTCAACAGGAAGATTATTCCAGAGGAAAGGGGCACGATAGGAAAAGGCCCTGCAGCCAGCTGACTTCTTTTTAACTCTGGGGACACACCGGAGCCCAGTATTCTGAGAGTGGAGAGCATGGGACGGGACATCAGGTTTAATGAGATCAGACAGATAAGAAGGGGTGAGCCCATTTATAATTTTATTAGTCATGAGAAGCACCGTGAAGTCTGATCTGACATGGACAGGGAGCCAATGAAGTGAAGCTAAAACTGGTGTAATATGGTCAAAGTTTCTTGTTTTAGTTCAGATCCTAGCTGCAGCATTCTGAACCATTTGAAGACTTCATACTGGCATGTGGCAGTCCAGACAGCCGAACACTACAGTAATCAAGTCTGGATGAAACAAAGACGTGAGTTAGAATCACTGGATCTTTCAAGGGTTATAAGAATTGTAGGGCTTAAAAATTGGGTTCACAGACCTGGTAAGCTTATAAAACCCTTGTTTTTACAACCTGGTTCCCCAGCAACTGTAAGCTAATGTGAACGAAGAGTAAAACTGGATTGGTTTACAATGAAGTTGAAGCACAGTAATGTATGCTGACATACACGCTGATCAGTAAATATATTGATCATTTTATAATTATTCATACAGTGCCTATCTATAAGCTAAACCATCTGATTTTCACAAGTGAAAGTATCAATTTATATAATCACAACTCTAAAATATAGAATGTTAATTTTTCCATTATAAAACTTTGACTAGAATGTATTTTCGAAATGGAAATGGAGGTACACTCACACGCAACACTTGATGAAATGATATTGATATTTTATAAGATGAGCTTAGTTGTCTGTGTTGCATTAAAAGTCTAAAACCTATTTCAAGCTCCAGCTAATTAAGTGGAGATAGTACATATCCAGCACAAATGCTGAAACAAAACTGTTGTGCCACTGCAAAATTGCACACATCAACTGGTACAGTGTTCATTGCTAATGTGGATTAATGTGTCCTGTCTGGTACCAGCTCCCACAGACACGAGCTCTTACAGACAAAAGTAATTAAGATAAATAATCGGGATTTAAAGAGCTTTTGTTTGCATTATTGCTTAATTCCTGGATAAGGACACAGTTTCTCCGTGGTTTACATGAGTGTATGAGGCAATTTGCTGTGTGAATGTTATTGTTCAAGGCTAACTAGCTAGTAAAACAATAGGCGTGATGTGTCATAGCAGTAAGTGCTGCTCCGAAGAGCTAAACTCCCCACCGCTAATGAATTCATTAATCTCTCTATTTATTCCTGACAAGCAATTATTGCCTCTCACAGAATGAGGGTCAGGAGGCAAGGTTGAGAGCTCTCACATATTTGCTGAGGAGGAAACATTAAAAGGGAGCCAATTACTGTCCTCATACACCTGGTCCTACTTATTTTTTTGTTTTGGTCAACACTTTCATACACCTCTTTAATAATCCTGTGTATGATGAGTCAGGTACTGGTTGAGTTATTGCCATTGTTGCCACATTTTGTATTGGACAGGGGCGGATCTACAGGATGACAGGACGAGGCAGCTCTCAACATCCACATTTGCCTTACCAGATTCACTCAGCAACATAGGCACTATTTGCTATTGCATTCAAAGTCAATGGAAAGATGCAATTTGATGCAAATTGCCCGGGGCAGGCAAGAATTGCCATAATAGAAACAGATACGTTTTCTAGGACTTGGTCCCCCTTCGTAGAGTTTGTTGAGAGTATACTCTATCTGATAACACTGAATATCCATGTACTGCTATGAAGTAGTAAGTGTGAATTAATGTTAAATAACGATGTCCATTTGTATACCTGAATATATATTTTTTAAAATCTATTTTACCTATTTTTCTTTCTTCTTGGGGAGGGGGAAGGTCGGTTGGGGGGCACAGTTAGTACAGGCACAAATCCTCAAAAGGGCTTTAGTTTTTTAGATACCCCTACCCGAGGTAGAACAAAACACGACCATAACTTTGACATGTCCCCTTCATGAAATGGATGGTCATAACAAAAATATTTGATATATTAGGATATTATTAATATATTTTTACAGCAAAATACAGCAAAAAGGGTCCTTTGTAGAGTTGACTAGTACATAACAAAAAAAACCCGAATCTTTGTCAGACCTTAACTCTGACTGGCACCCCGGCTCCTAGTCAAACCGCCACATACTGATACTGTTGAAACAGCATGGCTCCATCACTGCAGCCCCGTTTTCAGTCTGAACACCAGGTCCCTCCTGAAATATAGACAAAATCCCCAAAAATGACAGAATACATTAAGGCATCTCAAATGACACAATGCAGATGGGGTATGTTGCACTTTAGAGAGCACAGTACGGACACCGCAACACTTGAGCAGGAGCTCTTTGATTGAGTGCTGAGCTGCATGTGCAGGTGAGGATGGAAGTCATCCTCTTTTCTGTGTAAAATTCAAGATGGCAATGAACAAATGTCTGATGGGATTCCATAATAAAAAGAGACATAATGTTACAGATCAAACCCATGTGTTCATAAGTTAACTTGATTTTTTGGAAAAACCCTTAGCAGTTCATCACTAATGGATGGACACTGCATATCATCTTGAGAGTCAATGAACCTGTGGCAACTTTTAAAGGAAATCAGGTGTGAGTGTATGAGTGTGTGTTGGTTTGGGGAAGGTTAGATTGCGGTCCTTACAGGATGAAAGCCCTGATTCATTTGCACACTCTCGGCCTTAAATTTTCAATGGTGCAGACCTAGCTGTAATTAAATAGAAACCACCCTTCACTGGTGTTAAGATGAACAGCACACTGGCCTGCTCTACAACAGCATTAGTCTACAATGTTCATCAATCATGCACTTCCACAATAAAACAGTTTTTTTACCTACAACTTTTTTTGAGGTGCATAAATTCCCACACCTGTGTGCAGCTGCATGTGGACTAGAATGGAGCCAGATTAAACATAACACAGGGATTTACATTTTTATCATCTCATTTTGTCTGTGCCACCCTGCCAAAACCTCCTGCCACCTTTTTGACACCCCACATGAAACTTGCTAAGTCCACCAATGGACCTGGAACTCATAAAGTTTGACCTTGCACTCGCTTATGTGTTTTTCACACATAGTGGGGCACAATACCTATAAAAGGCACGCCGTAATCGCTGAGGACAGGCCGAATACAATGAAATAGGTCTTAGCGGGAAACCACAGTGCTCCATCTCCAGCTTGTCTCTGAGGGATGACCGTCTAAACTGGAATAAAACCCTGTTAAACGGTGTCACAACATGAATCACTGCCCCAGAAGACATCCATCACTGCTTAAAAGGTGACCACAAATGATCTGTGAACCACTAGATATTGATTACTCATGTGCTGCAGGTGTCAGGTTTAATGTTGCAGCGGCTTGATAGCGTCGCCTCTGACAGCCACTGCCCTAACTCTCCTCTGATAGATTTTAATGGTGAAATATTGATTTCTTTCTGGCCAAGGTCTGCCAGCAAGGGCCAGATCATTTGTTGGGGTAATGCAGGACTCTCTGTGCCCTGGTCCCAATCAATCATTTTGACAGGGAGCCTCAAAGAGAAAAGAAAAATTCAGCTACAGCAGATACATCCACAATCACGACTTACAGGCCTGCAAAGCAGAGCGAGAGAGACAGAGGAGTGCAGATATCTCCAACGCTGGCTCCAGTTAATATGAATACTAATGATGTGTTTATTGAGTGGGAATGCTTAGCAAATCACAGCTGACGGGATAACAGTTGGAGTGCCTGGCGCAGGCAATGAGGATCTCGGAGAGAGGGTCTATATTTTATTTAAGCGGCTCTCAGCTGAGGCTGGGGAGAGAGATTCAGGTAATGTGTTGTGTTACAACTCAGTGGTCGTTCCCCCCAGACGGAGCGATAACAGACTTGCTAATGGGAAGCCATCAATCACAATCAGCCTCCTATTCCACCAGTGTCTCCACTCTCCTCAGCTCTGTAAAAGGGAGCTGAGATAGAAGTAATAATGGAGTTTTGTGGCTTAGCCGCTGCAGCAGCAGCAGCAACACGTCCAAGAGTCATATTTCCAGCCAAAGCAATAGATGCTTTGCCATGTCAGCATGTCTTTTAATAAGAGAGCCACAAAACGGCCATGGGAAGCAGTTAAAGCCTGGACGAGGCCTTGGGCCGCTAGGGGAGAGGAGAATTAATGCGAAGCCGGTCTCAGGTGGGACGAGTGTGTTGGGTGTTTGGTGCCAAAAGCAGCTAATTGGTTTTTCATTACACTCTGTTCAGTCTACTGTTACATCCACAGAGCAGGCTGCAGACAAAGGACAAGTGAATGAACGAATAAATGAACGAATGAAGGTAAAGCATTTTCGTACCATAAAACCTACCAAACAAAACTTGAAGACAGCCATATCAAAACGATTTGACACATAAACCATAGCAAAAGAAAGTTGTGAAATTACAGTCACAAAGGGTTTCTAAGTGTTCTGACCAACTCTGGCTTTGTGTGAAAAAAACACTGCCTCCTCATTCATTCGATTTTGGCCAGTTTGACAATACAGCAGGGTGGCCAACGCAGAGAGCTCTGGCAAGCATCATCCGGGAAGAAACTACATTGGTCAATCAAATTAATGCAAACGCACATTCCTGGTGTATTACGTTACATGAGCAGAGTATTTCTACTGTGAAAGATAGAATGACTGACACCTTGATAACTTTCCAGTGGTATAAAATGTGTGTGAGCATTATAAACCGATGTGCAGCATTATGCATCTGATAAGCCTTCAAATTCATGGATCTGTTACTTAAACTGGACTTCCTATTTCATTGTCTCACCGGTACGTGAAACAACATGGCCCCACCCTGGCCCCTGCATTGTTTAGTGCAGGGCTGTTTGAAAAGTGAAACTATAACTTCAAAATGATCATACATTTGTTTGGTTTTACAAATATGAAATGAGTTACTGTACTCCTGGAGGCACTCAGTCCCAAGCCCATTTGGAGGATTTCTGGCAGCACGACGGTGTATGTGGGATAAACTACAGTGTGTCTGTTCATGGTAATGAAGGAACATGTCACCCAGTGCAGCAATGTGGCTAATTGATGTGTTTTTATAGCACATTAAATCAGGATTGGGATACACAGACAATAGTTGTTAGTAGGGTCATTTCATTGCTGGTTTGGGTCTTTTCATGAGATTTGCTGACAATAGGAAACATATAGACTATGTGAATGATGCGAAGTAAATCGGTATACCTAACAGGCTCACTTTATACTGTATACAGAATTGTTTTCTGGCAAAATAAATAGTTTTCCATTAAAATCACATAGAATGGCGATTTAATTTGTTGAATTGAAGTTGTATGTTGAGAAAGGCAATTAGAAGGTTGAAAATTAAACTTGATGACCTCCAATAAGGCCATGTATACCACTTAAAAGACCCGGGTTGTGCTACAGGATGGCAGGAACAGGAAGTTCAATATACACTCACCACCAATAAATGATTTTTCATAGCTAACATGATATTATACACGCTAACCTACAATAATAGATATGCTCTAATATATTAACATTTGAAACATGTTGTGGTTTCTGTGAGTAAACGTCTTATGTGTTAATTACAGTTTGTGCTGAACTGCTCCGCTTGACCTGTATGAATACAGAAAAATAGAGTGTGGATGACCAGAAGGGGGCACAATACTACACGTCTCCTCAACCAGCCTCACTGGTGTGTCAGTCCCTCTAACACACTGCCGACAACCTGACTGTAATGAATGAAGTGATTTTAACCAGGGTGAATAAATACAAGGGTAGTCATGTTATGACCTATACCACTGTTCATTTTGTTTTTATTCTACGGAGTTACAGCTGATTAAATATCTAATTGTAAAGAGGGATTTCTGTTGTAAATGCAAGTATAATCAAATATGAGTCTATTTTCAAAAACACACTGTCAATTATCCAATTTTCTTCTTTATGAGCCTCTATGTCTAATAAAACACATTATAAAATTATAATATAGCCAGCGTTTATATGATTGGTGCTTTGTAAGGTGACTAATGAGGTGACACACACACACACACACACACACACAGACACACACACACAAAGCTTTCCAAGAGGGATCAAGTGGAGGTTAAAGACTTGTAACCAGACTAATGGCTGACTTCCGCCTTGTATTGTTTCGTCGTCTTCAGGCTGTCTGCATGGAACATGTATGTCAATCAAAGTGGTGTCTGCATGTGGCACCACGTTCCCATGGCAACCTGGTAGCTTCAGGGCAAATGCGGCTAGACAGGGGCCCTGACCCAAACACCCCTGGAACCCAAATATACCAGGGGCCCCCGAAAGGTGTCTTCCTTCCAACCACGAGGATTTAACATTCATCTGCAGAGCAACAAACAGTCACATCTTTTCTTTTTACACGTGGTGTCATTTGTACTGTATCATTGTTCATGTTTATTATTTATTGATGTATATTATTCTTTATTAAAGTTGTAATCTGATGCTGTAACGGTGTGTCTTGAACAAAAAGGAAAGGGTTTCTTGTGGCGAAAAGCACACCGCAACTTGTATTTATGGCCACATCCACAGACGGCAAGAGTCACACACATCAAAGTGAGGACTTTGTGTGAGGGGGAACAATGGTCTGGTCACACATGATGGGCTGGGTTTTGTTCAAGTCCCTGAATCTCCATAGACGTCCAGCCAGTGGGGATCCAACAGGCTGGGGCACCGCTGCAAAGACAGGTCAAGACCAATGTCAACAGACTGGGATAAAACTTGGCTTCACAGACTCTGACTCACTTTAGTAAAAACAGTCACCTGTGAAGATAATGTCTTGACAATAATACATAATGGAATAAAAGATGTGCAGGGTGAAAATGCTGCTACCTTTGAGAAGTTTTTCCAAAATACTGTAGCATATACTCATAAGAGGAACTCCCAAGACAACCATCATTAGAAGACAGAGCTAAATTATTTCTTAACGATTTCCAAAAGGAGTCAGGGGAGCAGTGAAGGTCTTTCATCAAGACACTCGTCAGCACAGCCATGAAAACCCTCCTCAGTGTCGGCTGCCTGAGCACAAAGGCGCACTGTGCTCCTCCTCAGGCAGAAAGTGAGTTTGTGTCTAATCACATACAGCATTGTCATCATACAGTGATTTCCTGCCCTGACACAAACTCCACAGTCACTTGGTCATGGAGGTCAAACCGAATTTTCTCGGAGAGGGTCTGAAGATTCAAAGGCAGTGTCACGGTTCCCTTAGTGATTTCGACTCCCCCGTGCTGGGAAGGTACAAAGCTAAATTTCAAGTGAAGATGAAGTTCGTCACTGTTGGGATGTGTGTGGAGCAGCAGTTTGAGAAGTGGTTTGCGGGTCAAAATCAAAAGGTCAACATTCTTGGGGATTGCACACTCAGGACGTGGCGTACAAACATCATGATATGTGGTTGTCCTTGGATTTTTACATGACACATCAACTCGGCTTTCTTCACTGCATTTCCCTGAGGTATATTACTCATAAGACGGCTCTTAAAAATAATTCTGTGTTGCTGATGTTGAACATAACTGTGATAGGTAGGCTATTTCATTTCATTCAATTAAATAGTACTATGTTTTTATCCCACTAACGACTGATATGGTGATTTCTAAGGTCAGAAGATGTCTTGACTTGTAGGTTAAAACTGGGCAAAATGTGATTGAAAAGTTAACGTTTTTTTGACATCTATGGTATTAATATCTATTGTTTCTACAGCAAATAAATAAACATTCTACAATAAAAACATGCTTTAATGGAAGAATCCAGTATTTTTACACTTAATATATTTAAATTTAAATATTTAAAACATAAGTAAATAAATAACTGAATTTCTGGCAGTGTGGAGAAGGCTTTGAACCACTACTTAGACCATGTTGGGAAATAAAATGCACAGAAAATATACAGTAATTGAACACTTAACTGAATTAATAAAAAGTGACAAATCCTAATAAATAAAAGATTCTAAGGAAATTTGGTGTCTGTCACACCTTTTTAGGGGGTGGTGCATTGGAGGGACGGACTCATGTCCTCAGTATATCTAAAATTGCTCCAGCCCTGGCAGTTTCAAGATTTAGATGTCTTTTGATCAGAAAATCACCAAATCAGTACTTAACGGAAAGCCGCCCTTAGACTATAGTTTAACTAGTACCAGTATTTTTTTTTTTTTTTAGCATTATCAATTGTTTTAGATACCAAAAAAGTAGAAGAAGACTTATTCAGTTTTTCCAGTGTCTGACAATAAGTAAAGGCCCAACGCTGGTGTTTCGCTACATCTGGTGTCAATGTGAACTGAAACCTAAAGTAGGAACTCAGCTCTGTCTCACTGTCCGCTGCTGTTTCTCCAGTTGCTTTCCTCTTGTACTGTCCGCACACAGCCTCCATCCAGTCCTGTTAGCTTGTATGCTGACAGACACACATGACATGCTAAATCAGTGACGTTATTAGACATGCTTGCTGACCAAACGGATGACATGCTAGTGTCCTAATCCTCGGTTTGAATTGCTGTGCGCTCCATGACTAAATGCTCTTGGTCAAACACAAATCATCAGTGTGTAATCCACTTAGCTGTGTGTGTACGTGTGTGAGAGAGAGACGGACATAGAGCGAGAGAGAGAGACGGTGTTTGTGTGTGGTCCAGAATAGCATAACATAGCAGCTTTTAACCTGTACATGGCCTAAAGATCATGAGGGAGCAGGGGGAGTTAAGATAGCAGCTAGCAGATGCCAGATTAGCTAATGCTAAAGCTTCTGTTTATGTAGAAGTCTGGCACTTTGTCTGTCCCCACCTCTTTCAACTGATCACATTCATCATTAGGTTGTAGCCTCATGATTAAACTGCCATTAAGACGAGATATTTGGTACTTACTGGAACTAAATATAAAGATGTGGAATGGTTAACTGAGAAATATTTAAGCTTTTCTGCATTATTTCAACAAGTGGAAAGATACACTTTGCCTGCACTGTTAAATCCATAAAGACGAAGTTGTGATATCACCCACAGGCTAGTGACTGTTCCATCAGCTTCTGTGACTCCATGCACTCTCTCTTAGGTTGTTTTCATTGGTCTCTCTGAAAAAGTAGAACATGTTAAACGACAAATAATTGTTTGTATACAAGAAACTACAGTTCCCATGGACTGGTTCTTTATCCTTCCATATATATGACCACCTTTTAACACATGACTGCACTTCCATACAGGCCATGTGATGGCCTGTAACACCTGAGCAAATTGTATTCACTGCAGAAGCCGGTGAAATATGGCCAAACGCTCCCTTATCCTCATCTCAACATATGGAGTGAACCACACTGGTACTGTTACACAACAAACTGGAAATTTGGAATTTTAGTCATTTGCATTTTGACACAAAATGTCAGTGTGATTTTGAATGAGGTTTTCTTACTTGACAAGATGTTAACACTGAGGGCAAATTAACAGCAATAACGCACAACACACACATACATTTGAGCAAGAACATCCAAATCACATTTTCCTCTGTCGGCTCATTCCTCAACAAAAAGACACAACAAAACACGGCACCTATACAGTGCGAGCATATCTGTGCATGTTCGCGTCCACAGTGCAACTGCCTGTGTTATCTGACCAGCTTTCATGAATATCAAGGTATTCAGGCGCACTTAAAGGGTTTAACACTGTGCGTAATCCCTACTACAAGTCCCCAGAAAAACCAATTTAGCTGCCATAAAAGGGCCGCCTCTCCCTCTACCTCGCCTTCTCGGCTCTCTTGCCTCTTCCTCTATCCCAATGATGGAGATTAGGCTTATTAAGAGGGCTTATTGTCTGTGGTGTCATGGATACCCAGTGATTACACACTCCGTGGCTGCTCCTCCTCTGTTTGCCCTCAAACCTCGCAGGGATTCGTTGCCTCCAAAGTCAAATCAATTACCCCCCCTCCACATTCACCTCTGATATCGTGCCAGACAGGCTGCACACTTCATTGTCAACAAGCATAGATGGCGAAGGGAGGGGAATATTTGAAAAGAGGCTATGATTGGGATTGCAAAGTGTGAATTTCACAAGGGGGCTTATCCTATCTTTCAGGATAGAAATATTCCTCCCTGGTTTGCTGCTGCTGCTTCATTCCCATCCAGATTCACATTTGTTTTGTGCACACACACTTCAAAAGGTTCAAGATTAAAACACTACTTTTCTTTAGTATGTAAAAAAATGTAGGTAAAAACTTTATTTTTAATAATTCATTAACAGACTGAGTTTGAGAATGACTACATATAGCAAGCTGTGTTATTGTTGCTATTGTTTCTGTCCATTTCCCTCTTGCACAGGCTGCACATGAATGAAAAATCTACTTCCTGAATTGGAAGTGATTTCACCTCTGACCTTGTCGTTACCACCATGGTTATGAGACAATGATTTGTGTTATTCAGGAACCCCCTGCTGCTGCTGTGTGCTCACAGCCTGGATGTTAAACCCTGGGTGAGCCTGTGGGCCTATATGGAGCCCCGGTGGACCTGGCCTAAAGAGAGGTGAGAGGGGTGACAGGCTTAAATGTTTCCCTGCTGCCGTGGCATTTGACCCCAGCTGCCCCCTTGAAACCCCTGTTCACGGCTGATGTCATCCACTTTTTCACTGGCATGAGGATTTCAAGGAGGCTTTTTGAAAAGCAGTGCTGGGCATGGATTAACTCCACCTGTACACCTTCAGCACTCACAAATCATAAGAAAATGATTGCACTGGGCCAAAATATCTACCCACTTACTGTTTCCAGCAGTGTCTTTGTAAGTACATGTTTGCTGGGTCACAACAATTGCAGCTGTGGGGTTAAGAAGCGTCCTGACGTCTGACACTAGCTGTGTCTGAGTCAGACCTCTAATCCCTTCCAGAGCAGAGTCTAGATCCCTGATGCACCATCACATCGGCCGTAAAATCGTTGAAACATCTCGTGAGAGCTCGTTGACCTTGAACTGTTAACTATGCCAACCCCCCAAAAAAGCCTCTTTGAAACCCTTTCCAGGCAAGGAAATGAGACTGAGAGGATGAACAATTAGGATAAACAGAAGGGTAAGCAGGTGAGGAAGACAGAGACGGGGAGCAGGAGAAAAAAAGAGACAGAGGAAGAGACACTGAATGTATAATTGACCCTGAACACAAAGGTTCGGCTTTGTATGTGAGGAAACAGAGGGAGGCTCGGCCAAAGTGGGACCAAGAAGAGTGTGGATGTGTGTGTGTGACCAGACAGCAGAAAGGTCTGGAACACAGGAGACCCTGGCCACTGATAGGCACTTGTGAAGCCTCTTCAGCAGGTTAGCGGCGACATAATTAAAAAGATAAACCTTATGAGCAGGGCACAGAGATAAGGGGTGTAATGAGAGCGAGGAGGGAGATCATCCAATGAGAGGAGAACAGGGGGGTTAGAGGGCGGTCTCAGGGGAAATAAACCCCAACCTGTCAATCATCTGACAGAGATAAGTGCGGATATGGAGCCCCAGAGCAGATCTAGGAGAGCATGATCTGTAGCTTAATGTAGTCAGGAGTCTCCTCCAATGAGGGTTTTTAAAGTGAGGTGGATCAAACTACCAAGAAGACTGGCATCCAATGCCAAACCTGGTCACACAATACATACGTATAATCGGCTACAAGGGTTGCTTCTCTGGACATGGTGTGAAAGTCTGATTTATGTCTGGGACTTTATGTGGATAATGGGTCATCCAGATCATCTGAACTCCCCACAATACCTTCAATGCAAAGGGTTTCTAGTAAATAAATAAACTATGTAAATAAAATATGTTTTAGATATGGTTAGGGTTAGGCAACTAAAACACTTGGTTAAACCTGTGATAACTGACTTAATTAACATTTACTATTTATTACGTTATTAATGTTTGGGCCATTTAGGGGCAGTGGATACAGGCTGTAAACGCAACACTGACATCATCACCTTTTAAGCTAAAATGGCTAAAATTTGTTAGCACACAGTTTTTCACATCCAGTAGACACAGAGCAACGTTATCATTCATTTGGAGTCGTGTTTCTGGTCACTTGGTGAATGTCAACCCAATACTTACTCTCATTTTAGCTTTGTTTTCAACCTCCAGCGACTCCTGAGAAAAATATCTGGTTCTTTAGCTGCTAAATGTTCCGCTATGTTCACCAGCTAGTTGCTAACTTTGTCTGTGTGCCGTTTGGTGCTGGGCCCGTAGCCGCTTATCAGAGCTTTATTTGCTTCTGCCATGGCTCAAAATGATTCCATGAGAGTGGTGAGAATGAACTAAAACAGTTAAGTTGCAGGCCGGGAAAACAAACAAACAAACAAACAAACAGACAATTAGCTGAAAGATAAGAAAGATAAAGTTGAGCTGAGAGCACTCTGCAGAATCAGGTGAGAATTCTCTGAGTCTTCATCACTATGAGCGACCCCTTTCACATTACACACAGCCATTTGATCCATTGTAGTCAGAAAAAGCCACTTGAAGGTGAGGGAATGATTGTGGTTGTGGATTACGGTTAATAAAAAGGCAAAAGTAGAGGTCTGGTCTGACCAAACGCAGACTTTGGTCTCTTGATGCGCTACACGCCCATCCACCACCCTGACCTCCACACTCTTTCCCTCCACTTTGCTTTATAAAGGACATAGTACTTCCTGCATTTGCACGGAACACTGGCACTGGACATAAATTGTGAGAAACTTCCAATATGGACGTAATTCCTAAGACCTGATTATTAACAGCTTTTTTCCTTTATTTTCTTAAGTATTTTTGGGCATTTTATAACTTATTATAGATGGTAGATAGTAGAGAGAGATGACAGGAAATGAGGGTTCATGGTGGTGTCTTAACCCTAAGCTATGGGCGTGCCCCATTACTTGGACACACAGCTTTAGTAAACTTCATGAGAAAAGCGTGCTCCTCGTGTTTTTCACATTCAGCAGAAGCAAGTGTTACGTAAAATACAGGCCACAGCTTTCTTATCCCTCACTTCTCTATTTCCCCACAATTCCTGGATTATTATGACTAAAATGAGCTCTAGTCTGTGCCGGGCTTTAAAGGGACACTACCATCCAAGCGCAACTGCAGTGATCCAGTGCTACTAGCAGAAGCGTGGATGTGTGTTACAGCCCAGAAAGAGTCAGTGCCTTCATGGCCTGCAGCTCTGCTACTCACAACGGCAGCAGCGCAGCCCTCACAGCTGCGTAAATAACAGACATGTATTCGTATAGCGAATAATTCCCACCCTTCAAAACACACATATAACAATCTGTTCCACTTGCAGACGTACGACTCTCTCCCACTCGGGTGTGTAAATGATCTGGGAGCACATTGTGTTTTCCTGCGCCAGCCTACCATGTGAGCCCAGCACAGGCGGGTATCTGGTGATTGACAGTTAGCTCGTCTCTGCGACACTCGGCTGCTCGTATGTAGAGTTTAGAGCCGTGAACGCAGGCGTCTCCTGTGAAATGCTCCCATTCTCTCCCTCCTCCCTTCTGTCTCTCTCCCTCTTCTGTCTTTGACACCCCCGATTAGAAGGGAAACCTGCGTGCAGAGAATGCATCTCTAACAGGAACAACGTGTGGTGCTGTGAGGTGGAAAGTGAGCTCTCTTGTTACAGGGCCTGCAGTAGAGGTTGTTTACATGAGCACCTGAGGAGGAACAGGGTGTATAGCCTGACAGCTGGTGCTGCTTCATCTCATGAAAAAATGCCAGAGGAGGCGACCATGATGCCTCCGTGCATGCTCCTGTGCCCTACCTGCAAGCACCAGAGCAGGAGGAGGAATTTCCATGCTCATGTTTGACAAGGGAACCCAGCTTTTAATTTAGAGGTGACATCAAAGAGAACTTGAATTCTAATTGTTACATCAATGATATCCTGGGTTGTAAAAAAACAAAAATGGCTGCCTTTCAAGGTGAAAAGCTTTGAGACTAGCCTAGGTAATTATCTTCCCAAATCTTGTCTCTCAGATTCCTCTGTTTTCAGCCTCAGCATGCCTAACCATGTTTGGTGCCTCAAATTAAATCAGTCTATGAAAACATCTTAAAGGCCCAGTAAAATGGCAGTTAGACCTCATGTGACTTAACAAGGAATATGCAGGCTGAGTAGAATTATGAAAAGTGTTTGATCAAACCCTTCAGATTTGACTGGACCATTTTAAAGCAGGTGTGGCTTAGTGAATACAGCACAATACGGAGCTGTTGGCCTCCACCCACATTGTTAGATTAGGAGGTAGACTTAAATAAATTAGACCTCAAGCATGGTCTTTTGGATATTTAAAGTTTATAGTTTTTGCCATCTCAGAGTCAGACACACCTACTATGAAAATACTCTTCGAGCTCGACCCACCACCCCCGCTTTACTTGAGTATATTCTTTTCATGCCACTTTCTACTTCTACCCCACCACATCTCAGAGGGAAATATTGTACTTTTTACTTCACTACAATTATGTGACAGCTTTAGTTACTAGTTACTTTACAAAATAAGACTTTTGCATACAAAACATATGAAGAGCTCATAAAATGTTTTTGTTATAAATTAAACTCCCCACCAGCATATACAAGTACAGCTGAAACGATTAGTCGATCAATTAATCGACTGACAGAAAATTAACTGGCAACTATTTTGATAATCATTTCAGTCATCAAAAACATTTCTTGGCTCCAGTTTCACAAATGTGAAGATTTGCTGCTTTTCCTTTTAACTATTTTAATCATTTTAATCTCTTTGTAATAATGTTGAGGTTTGGACTGTTGGTTGGACACAACAAGCATTGTGAAGGTGTCACTTTGGGCTCTGGGTCATTGTGACGGCATTTCTCACTATTTTCAGAATTTTTATAAACCAAACAATCAGTCGATTAATGGAGAAAATAATCAGCAGAAGAATCCTTAGTGAAAATAATCAGTTGCAGTCTGATACAAAATAGTTCAAATGAGTTCCACCTCAACCATCTACAGCAGTAAATGCTGTTTTTACATTAATGCATGAGTAATAATAATCTAATGAGAGAATATTTGATAGTATAACAGCAGGGGACATTTTTCTGCATTCAGTACTTTTACTTTTTAAGCAAATCTTCCTGATTATACCTACATACTTTTACTCAGGTAACATTTTCAATGCAGGACTTTCGCTTGTAACAGAGTATTTTTACACTATGGTATTAGTACTTTTACTTCAGTAAAGGATCTGAATACTTCCTCCACCACTGGTTTTATATGATGGGTGGGGTTCACTTGATTGGATAAATGTATGTAAACTCCCCCGAGTTCAAGATGAGAATATTTTAATATTTTATAGACAGAGAAAAGACAGGGATTTTGATATGAAAATACTCAAAAAATATTTTGACATATGTATGTTGTGTAGACCAAGACATAACAGAACAGCTAACATAGGGACACAGCATAATGAGTTGAAAGATATATTGTTTATTCTACTGGGTCTTTAAAGCTGCTGATTGATGTTTGGCCACTCATGACCAGGACATCAGTTACATGCAGAACAAGCTGAAAACACTGGCATATTATCACCTTTTAAAGTTGTTTTAGCGAACATGCTAGCTAACAATTGTTTATGGACACGCCCAGTAGACACAGAACAACATTCATTTGGAGTTGTGTTTGTGTCCACCTGATGAATAAAAGTTCAGTATTCACTCTCCTTATTGGACTGTTTTGATCTAGTGTACAGTGGGTTTATCACTAAAAATAGCTGCCTGCTGTTGATGAGTGGAGCTTGTCCTCCTAAAGCCAAAACAATTAGCTAAAAGAGGTTAAAAGGCTCTGTCAAGCTGAGGGGAACTGTAGAGATAATTATCTGTGAGTTTGTCATCACAAGTGACACCTTTCACATTACAAATAACCATTTCACCTTGTGTTAATATAAAAAAAGTATTGATAAGTGCAGCTTTAATCTCTGCAATGTCAGACTTAATTACCAATTCCAAAGAGCAATAAATGAAAGTAAGGTTTAGCACCAAATTTGGTTTTTAAATTAAAAAGAGGAATTTTTCTAATCCATTGATAAAATTACAATAAATAAGTAAATAACGGAAATCTGTAGAAAAATAATATCTTCAAATCTGCTAATTGTAGAGTGAGATATAATTAAATCTTTGTATGCGTAGTAAAGACCCTGTTCTCTCTATGGGTACAACGGTACTGACGTAATGGAGACAATATTTAACCAACATGCTTGAGCTCCTGACAGATCATTAGCATTGTTCATCAACCAAAAGAAGCCATGAAGATGTTGGAGAATCTCTCATCCTAATGAAAGATGAGTCCTCTCTCAATCTGGTGTCCCTTTATTCAAATGAGCAACACCTAAGCATCACAAATCCTGGAAATATTTATTTAGGTGACTGAAAATGTAAACCTAGGGAAAAAAATTATTTCAGGTAAGAAATACATTACATCAAATTTTATTATACAAAACATTTTCCTGTGTTTCTTTTCTGGCTTTAAAAAAAACCAGTTTATCAATTTTGTCAGTAGGCCTATTTGACAAGTTGACATTGATGCCACATTGATCTGCACTGATTGATTTGTTGCAGTTGGTATAAGGTTATTTGACACTTGTTAATGAGCTGTTTTATTGAACAGAAGTAGCATGCGGAATCAACATGTCGACAATTTTGCATTCTTGGCTTAGTGTCCCAGCAGCTGAAAACTTGTCTATCTGAAGAGATGTTGAGCCAAAAGCCTTGACTCACTCAGCTGAACCACAGTCCTCTGGGAACCAAGTTTATCTGTACTGTCTGTCAAGAGTTATTTCAATTGTGCTCTTTGAATTACAAGCTGTTTTATTCCAAGTGCTAAATTTACAGCAGACAGCCTTGTTGAATTAGTCATTTCTGGGAACTCGGAAGGATCTTTATTATCTTGTTTATTGTGGTTTGGCGTGCTTTCTTTACAGGGTATCTATAGTTCACCATTTATCCTCACTTAATTTCAATTTACGAGTCCTGGAAAAAAAGGGTTAAAAAGGGGGAAAACCATTTAAAATAATGTGTACCATTTTCAGTGCTGACAGTAAAACTGGGAGATATGAATCAGTCAGACTGATTTATTACTGCATGTACTGATGACATCACAATCACCACCATGAGAAAAACACACAGTACATTTTATTGTATGTGCTAATTGCAGCATTGTAGCAATTAACCATGAAAGTAATTAAATCAGTAGGATTAGATGTGTGGAGCTGATACTGAACTTAAATTACCAGTACAAACATTCTGTTAAATCTATCATTACAATGTCCGAACATTTCAACCAATTCTTAATTCAAAGGTTTGTTTCCACAGTTTCAGAGCATTTCAGTGTCCCATGATGAAAATGGTGTTTCAGAGGCTTTTCTACAATGAAAGCTTTTGATATGTAAACAATCTTTTCCCCAAATAATTTTGCACAAATAGGTGATAAACATGATCCACATCAGTCCAGTCCTACTGTATGCAGTTTGATCTAAAATATAATCCCACTTAAGAAACCTCCTTAAAATGCAACACTGTGACATAGATCTATTCTTGGAGCTGGAGACTGAGCCACTCATCACCAGGACATCGGTTACATACATATTATCCGTACACTGGCGCCCCAAATAGAGGATTTCACAGCCAGAGCCGGTGAGGATGACATAGCCGGTGCGCTATGTGGCCTCTCGCCATGCTAAAAGTACAATAGCAACTGTGGGATTGATAATTTATCTTCTCTCTGCACCTCTTGGCTCCTAAAAGAGGAGCGGCGCACAGTTGCTCCACTGTGATACCAGAAACTAATGCATTATGGATCAGGATTGATGTTACTGATACTCTCCTCTTCTCAGAGTTTGGAAAAGAGGCCACCATCACAGCGTTTACTGTACAGAGAGAACTATAGTATAATGTATATTTGAATAATTAAATGGATGAATGGATGATTAAATGGAGGCTGGTACACATCCACTCAGTCTGGACTAAACAACACAACAAACTCTAAAACAGGCTGTGTTGCTCAATCATTTTACATGTCTATGTTGATGTCCCACACATGGAAACACAATATTAAGAGCAGAGTTCTTTACTTGCACTGGCTTTTAGAGAATAACCGTTGAAGGATGCATAGTGGAGAAACTGTAAGCTATCCTGTGTTTTTTTAAGTCCTTGAGTCCTTGTTAGATTTTCTTTCTCAAGCAAAATCTCTATATCTCAATAATATACAATAATTACCTTCAGATCCCCCAAATTGTTCTATTTTCTGGGGTGACCTGTTTGTATTGAGATCCAGCAAGTGTGTGTGGGGTTCAGTCTGATCTGACATGCTAATCCTCCATCGTGCCACTAGAAAGTGCTCTTCAGCAGCTTATCATTCATTTTACTCAGTCCCTCTGCCTCTGCACTCCATCGCTCTGTCTTTCATATCCCCATCTGTCTCTCTTTCCACTTCTACTCCAGACACTGCTCCTCAGACAAAGTTCTGCTTCTAATTTTGCAGAGGAGGCAGAGAGAATGTGATTTAAAAGTGTGAAGAAGAAGACTACAGTCTATACCACTAGCACTGCACATGATCCCCAGAGTCTTTTTCTCTGTGTGGTCGACGAACACACAGGAAGAGAGGTAATGTGTCCACTGGGAGCCTCTACTCACAGTACAAGCTTCTTCTTCCACTCGTATTCAGATGATCTGGCTCAGAGGTCAGCACGTGTCTGTATTCTGAGTTATATTTTAAGCAGGTACAAGCCAATAGACATGCGATCTTTCACTGCCACAATAGTTTTATCATGAGAAGTTTAAAATATCTAAACTGATCAACTGAACTCAAGAAGAGCACAGTGCTCAAAATAGGGGTGCACTCGTCACTGAGCAAAAACAAAAGCTGTGAGCAGCGATTCCTCCCAAGCATCTGCTTCACAGTACCCTCTATCAAAGGGGCTCCCAGTGAAGACCGAGCCTAAATCACTGACTGCTGTAGTGTCAAAGAAGATAGACCACTTCTACTGGCCAAACACCTTGAACTGTTCATTCTTGCCTATTGTACTGGACAAAGCCCGGGAAGCATAATGATTCGTGGATAAAAAGATTCCTTTGTTGTATTGTATTGTCAGTGGCTTAAAATTCAAGGTCCTACAGGTTTGACAAATTACTTTTGGTTCTGTTACGAGCCATTTGGGACGTTGGATGCTGAAAAATTGTCGTCACATGGCCGACTTAATTGGTGTTATAAAACTTTCAGCCACATCTCATGGCCTTCATTATGTTAAACATTATGTTAAAATTTGTGTTTTGTGCTTGATTACAATATATTTAAGCCTATGTTAGAGTACTGCTACGCAACCTCAACAAACTATTGGGTTGCGTAGCAAGTAGATGCACTGATTCATTACAGTAGGTAATGAAAGAAACAGGTTAAAGGAAAAATGTAGCTTTGGGTCTCAGAGGAGGTTCAGGAGGTTCAGGACAGTACTAGTCGGGTTAAACTAACTAAAGGGTACAGGCCGAGAACTGTCCCCACTTTTATCCTCTTGTGTGACTCAAATGTTTTCTAATAAGTGTGAGGAACAAAAAGCTGGATTGACATACGCACAAACGAGTGAATCAAAATTCTAACCAATGTCTAAAGTTCAATTAGCATTGTTCACCAGGATTAGAGAGGAGGTCAATATGAAGCAGAGAGACAGCAAACCGCCCACAATGAGAACTATGACTAAATGGACAAATTACCTTTTTAATGAAAAGTCTTATTCAGTGTTCTGCATCTGAAGAATCACATATTGCTTCTGGTTAGTAAAACAGTATTCTCCAACAGCCACATATCTCTACTTCAGGAGCTGATTTAGCTGCTTTACCTGTTTTACTAATAAGCAGGGTTTTAATGATAATGTTGTAGTCTCCCTACTTCTTAGAAGGAAAGAAACAGATTTATGGATTGATTGCATCCACAATATCACTGACACTGACTGATTTAGACAAGAAGCAGCAACAAAACAGCTAGGACAAACACTAAAACAGGCAAACTGACATTTACAAAAAAGTAAGCTTATGTTAACACAGCATTATCATGTTATCAGCTGATCACTGTCATATCCTTAGGAATGAGTGCAAATGAGTAATGTAGGCTGTCAGCCATCTAAATCTCCCCATAGATGTTCTCCAAAGGAATGTTGTTCAATTGATGTGCCAGGATTTGGGAGTGACAACTGTACTTACTGAGGAGAGTCATTCTGTTGTATTACTGTAACACAGACTAGAGGTTGGCATGGGCATTGTGTGTGAGAACCAGTCTGGTATAAACAGGTATGAAGTGCATTCATCACTAACTCGTCACTGACATTTACAAAAAAGTAAGCTAACATTAACTTTGCGTTATCATGTTATCAGCTGACAACAGCTGTAATCACGATAACAATACCCGACAAAGATGGCGACAATTCAAAATGATGACTAAAATGAACTAATTTTGTTTTTGTAGACTAGGATATTAAAAGAATATTAAAGGGATTCAAATGTGACTAAAACTACATTTTTGTAAAAAGACTCAAACGAAATCAAAGTCAGGCGCCAAAATTAATTTATAGAATCAGAAATTTGTTACATTCTACAAAAGAGAGAAAAGTCATTCACTGTGACCTAAATCCAGGAGTATAGGTCCTGCACCATATTGATACATGCTTGCTGCGATGCCCCTATATCCTCTCTAGAGTAATAAATGTTAATGGCACATCATGGGGACATTATGGAGTCATGGTACAGCGAGTCTTCATTTAGAGCCACATATGAGATGAACTAAAGGCCAACTGTTTTAGGGTGCCCTGTCTGCTGACCTGTAATGCCCAATCCATTCTGATTAATTGGATCCTTTAACGAGCATCCAGTGGCAATTATATGCGCTCCAGAGGGAGAGGTGCAGGTTGTTAGAATGGGTCCCCTGTGGAGTGCTGCTTCACTCTCCCCAGATCCTTCCAGGCGCCCCCTGAGAGCACTGCTGCCCCCCCCCCCCC
>NTHP01000450.1:833684-844491 GCA_003416845.1 Oplegnathus fasciatus
CCCCCCCCTTCATTGAGGAGGAGCAGCAGGCTGGGGTGAAATTACCACAAAAGATGGCTGGACCTGCTCTCCAGGGAGGGGAGTGCAACGTTGCAGCTCATTCAGATGATAAATTGTTTATCAGGCTGCTGTTGGTGTGTTGAAGCATTTTACCATGCAGCAGTTTAGACTTGTCTTTTAAATGTGTATTAATCAGTAGTAAGATAAGATGATCCTTTATTTATTCTGAAATGTGAAACAGTGAAACTATTTTGTCTGTCTGGATTATGGATGACTACACGGATTGAAGATACTACTTCTATTATTACTATTACTACCACTGTTAATAATAATGATAAAGTTTATTGATTTGAGAATGTATGTTTCACACATTAGTTTTTTAGAATGTTTAGTAAAGTAACATATATAACAGTGTTTTGAAAGTTATATCTGAGAGGAGTGAATGGGAGGATAGACTTATGGCATTATTTGACCATGCAGGTTAAGTAGAGTCTCCAAGTGAGAGGAGAGAGTGGTGATGGATTCAATTACTCCTCCTTTGTCCATTCAACAAAGAACATAATTAGCACTAATGGTGATAGCAGCAGCCATAAACTCAGCTCCTCCTCCTCCTCTCTCTCTCTCTCTCACACACACACAACACACACACACACACACACTCACACATACACATACAGATTCACACCACATTCAACCCATTACGAAGCACATACCCAACTTCTCACAAACATACAATAAATTCTCAACAGTTGTTAAACGCCTGTACTGCAGTTCAACATACAGCAGCCAGGAAGAACAAAAGGGTCATTTCAACAGTGAGCATGTGAATATTTGGGCAAAGGAGCTTTCATCAATTCACTTTGCAAACGTTGCCTGTCTTCTCAGTGCAAGAGGTTGCCTAAATGAACCTCTTTGATTAGAATCAGCAACCTAACTGATCCCAGTCACGGCCTTTCATTCAGCCTGTGAATAATCCCAGCAATGCTTCTCTGTCTGGGCAGCGATAGCAAACTCTTTTCATTGACTGGCATAATAGTCCTCCTGAAACCCGTTAATTACTGTGATGGTAAGATATGGATAGGACACTATACGGATGGTAATTGAAGAGATGTGTGTAACCACCCCCGCCATTATTAATCTACATAATTTCCTCTTTCATTTCATATTAATTGGAATAAAACGCTTGCTACATTAGCCTGATAATGAAAGGCAATAATCTACGAAAAATGTATAAGAGCAAGACCTTCTCTGCAGGTTCAAATTAATTAAATTCCTTTTTAGCCATATTTCATTAAAATGCTCTCATTTCAGGCCAGTCAGTATCAGGGCCTTCGTCATTCAAGAGGCACTGATGAGAGAAAAAAAGGTGAATTGTTGAGAGAACCCAACTGTCAGCGAATTTAGTTCCAAATTAATTATTTCAGCCCGATAACCCTTTTCATCTCTTTTGACTCACTTTATAGAAAGAGCCAATTAATTATGTCAAACATGCTCTCTCCTTTTGCTCCCCAGAGTGGGCAGGCAGGCTTATGGGGATGTTTACTGTAAGAGGACGGGGTGATGGTGGGGTGGTGAGTGATGGGTGTGTATGTGTGTGTGTGTGTGGGTAAGGGGGTGTTAGGGAACAGCCCGCCCCTAATCTCGACACACCTGTCAGGCATACAGCTCGTTATCTAGGCACTGAGGGCCCAGGCTGGTTTTGTCAGGAGCCGGGCTCTAACAACAATCCAGGGGAACGTGTTGCAGTCGCTTACTCGAGCGCACACATACATAACCTCTCCAAGACACACACACACACACACACACGTACACACACACACACTGTCCACTGTTAGACAATTCACTCAATTTGCCCACCGCACTCAGCCGCAGCCTTAATGAGTTTGGGAGTGGAGAAGAAGAGAAGAAGTGGATGTTGTTTCTCGTGGAAACGCACATTTGTGTTTTTATTTACGCCCATGCAACAGTGTGTTCTCATCATTGCGGTCATGTTTTGGTGAATCTCAAGGTGGGCGCAGTAGAAAACAATTTATGGCACTCAATAATGACTCAGATGGGATGATGGCACACACTTTGGGACAGTCTCTCCTTGAAGGCTTTCATGTTGTCCACTCAGTTGTTCACCCAAAAAGTGACAAAAGTTGGGTGAAAAATCAAAAAAGGAATCTCAAGAAAGAAAGTCAAACTCTGCGTGCTCTCTCACCCCTGTACACCTGGCTAACCACTGCCTGAAGTGGGCTTGACTGTCAGATTGTCAGTTTCAGAAATGTATAGAATGTTTGGATGTCATGCTTTAATCATAATCTCCACAGTAACTGTGTCAGTCAGCGAGCAGAAGGTTTGCAGTAGAAATAGCTTTGCGAGATGTGTCTTGTTATCTGAGAAGTTCACTGTCCCTCCAGTTCCTATTTTTCAACTCTCTTAGTGAAGGACCTTCATCAGCAATGAATTCCTGAAGCTTTGCCTCCTCAGTCTTGTTTGTGGCAGATGTATGAAGGGCAGGTAAGTGCTGGCCTCTCACCTCGGTGCTGAGTGACTGACGTGGCGTGACACCAAAATGAGAGCGTGACAACTGGGCTGTGTCCACAGGCCTTTAGAAAGGCGTGTCCTGCCCTAGCTTGTGGCCACGGCTGTGACACCTGGAGCCGGATGGGGCCTAAAGATTTCACAAAAGTCAAGCCAGCAGCATCGCTGCCGGCAAAACTCAACTGAAGAGCAGGATCCTAAAGCCTCTGGTTTAAACACAAGGTGTGTAATTCTTGTCTGGGGAAAAAAAGGTGGGAATTCACGCCCTCTCATCCTAGAGGCCATTCTTGCATAGTTGCTATGGCTGATTGCACTTTGTCAGTCTGTAGGAAAGGAATGGGCAGCATCAGGAGAACACAATACACCAGTCTGGGGACACAGAGGGCTCACCTAGGTGCTGTGTCAACATTTTCTTTTTCGGATCTCCTATCTGTGCATCTGTCTGTGTTTTATTATTATGTATTTCACTTCATTTTCTCTGAAAACAGCTTTTCATTTTCGGACAACAGCTTTTTTTCTTGCCGCAATGTTACTGCCACCTATAATTTAGTCATCTATATTTTACACTTAAAGCTGTATTAATTGAATTTGTTTTGGCCACTTGGAAGCAACAAATTAGCTGAAAACACAACATTGACATTGACAACAAATTATACAATTGTAATTTGGAACATGTTAGCAAACAATAGCTTATTTACAGTTCCAGCTTACATTAAGCAACATTAGCAATTATTTGGAGTTATTTAACTCTCCTTTTAGCTCTGTTTTAGTCTCCACCTACTCCTGAAGGCAAGGCAAGGAAAATGTATTTATATAGCAAATTTCAGCAACAAGGCAATTCAAAGTGCTTCACACAAGACACCAAAAGCATTGAGACAAAGTGCAAAAGAAACACACCACAAAAAAGGACACTCAAATACAATTAAAAACAGTCATTAGAATAGAAAATAAAAACAAGCTAAAATAGAACAAGACAGGTATAAAATACAAGAATAAAAGTTACGGTGCAGTGTCAGAAACAGAAAATTATTAATAATTATTTGATTTAATAAAAGGCAGCAACAAACAGAAAAGTCTTCAGCCTTGATTTAAAAGAAGGAAATATCTGGCTCTTCAGCTGTTAAATGCTCCACTATGTCCACCAGCTAGTCACTAACTGTGTCTGTCTTAGTGCAGGGCAGGTAGTGTACTGGGGGTTTATGTTTTAATAGCTGCCTGCCGTTAGATTGATGAGAGTGACAAGACTGCATCAAACAGTAAATTTCCCAAACCAAAAGAATAAGCTGAAAGGCGTTAATTTTGTGTGGGTTCCTCACTACAAACAACTCCTTTCACAGTACACATCATTTCATTCATTTATCATTTCCTCGAACTGCGGTCTCCTGGGTGAAAGTCCACCTCATCATCCATCCTATGTGACTTCGTCGCTCTTTATACTAGGTCACCAGACATGGTGTCAGATGACGGGCGTATGAAATGCACGCAAAATTGGACTTTGGCGTGCACATTGCACGTATTTTCACATTGTAAAACTTGTGTTATTTGTACGTCTTTGGGTGAGTGTGGGTTGGACAAGCAATCAGACGACCAGACAGATTGTAAACCAGACAATCTATGACAATTTAAGTGCCGTTTAAACAGAGAGTGAGCACACCCCACAAATAATTCCTAATTGCACAGGAAAACCCAGAGTACTACTATAAGCATGGTAGGTTCGTCTGTAAACTGAGATGGATGTTTACAACCGAAGGTTTGGATAATAATCTTTCAAATAAGTTTGCCTAACCTGGGGGATTGTTTCTAACCGGTCTGATCATCTGACTGCTAATGTATCTTGACCCGTGTTACTTTTAGTGATGTTGCTACATTCACAGATCTCAGCATCAACTTGGTGAGTACAATTTATCATAACCCATAGTGATGGCCAAAGGTACAAAAAAAAAAGAGCTAAGTTGTAATAAACCAGCATTCTCCTTTAGGCTTTTAAAACATTTAAAATATGTTAAAATATTCCATAATAATATTATATTGGCCTCAAATGTTTTCTTTTAGCCGTCAAGACAGATAGTGTAAATGTGAACTTAAGTAGGCCCTCACATTTTTGGCCAAAATAACATTTCTGCACCAAATGCTTCAAATCTATTTTTGGTCCCCCTGCCTAGAGTTTGAGAGGCAGCTGTCCTAGAGCTCTTAAATGATGGAGCATGGAGGAGAGAGTGCAGGTGGTCCTGCGCAGCGGCCTCTGCTATCTTCTATTTTACGAACACAGTGCACTTCATATGAAATGCAGGCTGACATCAAAGAGCTGAAGGAGCTGCTGGGAGATCCTGAAGACAAGAGAACCAAGAGAGGATATATGGAAACAACAGCCGACCTCCAGCTTCCAGCCCAGCATGAGCCTGACCCACACACACACACACACACACACACACACATACCCACACACAGAAGGGGTTTCAGCTTCCTAGTGCTCCTTAGTGCTAACCTAGATGATCACTTTACCTTGCGTGTGTGTGAAAGCTGTGAGCTGGCTGGTGATTTTCAAAGCTAAAATCTCTACTGCTCTACTGTTGAGCCTGGGGGATATCGTTGGACTAGACACCACTAGAGACCAATATTAATTAATTCATTCAGTTGTTTAATTGATCAGTTTCATTGATCTGCATGCCATCAGTACAAGTCCAAGGCTTGTACTCTTCCAAAGCTATCTTAGCCTTGAAATTACTTACAAACACGACTATATAAATCACTTCATGCAACTTTATTTTTAAATGATAATGAGTCTGTACTAACTTTTAAAGGAAATGTGCTTATTTGCTTTCTTTTGTAGAATGAGATTAAATGGCTGCACGCTGATTGGGACTGAAACCATGTCAAGTTAACTAAATTTGTAGCCTTGCACAAATGTGCGATGTGCATATAATTACACTCCTTCTATCCTCTGTCTACTCTCATGTCTGTGTGGTAAGTGCAGAGCTGGTGCCTGGACGTGGTTAGCTTAGCCTAGCGTAAAGACTGGAAGCAGGGGGAAACTGCTAGCCTTGCCTCGTCTAAGTTTCAAAAATACACCTACCAACAACTCTAAAGCTTTCTTATTCACACAATGTATATTTGTTAGTTTAACCTGTGTGTAAGAAAGAAACTTGATTTATGGAAAAAGATGTATTAAACTATAAATTGACAAATAGCAGTGTATCCAATCTGCCCAGTAATTCTGTTCAGTGTCTCTGGCCTTAGCAGGAGTTGCCAGATATGATTGCTAAACACGGGTTTTAGTTTTGGTCTCTATCACTGCCGTCACATCCATATACGCAAACAGGGGCATAGGACGGGTTGGACAAAGGGGACTAAGTATACAGGGCCCTCATGTGAGGCGGGCCCACAAAGATACTGCGGGGAGGGGCCCATAGAGAATGCCTATATACAGGGTCCAGAATTTTGTGCTACGCTCCTGTAGGCGAACTAGGCAATTGCCTAGAGCAGCACTTTGGCAAGGGCGGTGAAATGTGGGCCAACTATTCATGAGCAAAACTGTGGAGTAACCAATAGCAGTAACTGCAGGCTCGCTAGACTATGCATTCTGTAAGCACAATGAATTGCTCAGGAATGTGTCAGTCACGCTGCACCTGCATGCCCGCATATTGCCTCAAGGATACTTTAATATTGTTGACACTTTGAGCATGCTAGCGTTGCACTAGACTATTTGCATTATGTGTGTGGCATACTGGCCTTTGTGTGTTGTTGCTGGTATGGTAGCCTACATTGCAAATAGAGGGGCGGCATCATTTTTTTTGCGCAGCGTGGCAGAAGTGCACGTGCCGGTCTATACATGGAGAATGGTAACCCTGCCAACCTCACTGTGACTACAAGACTTCAGGAAGCTGCGTACAGCCTCTACACCCAACTGTTGTTCATCAAGAAATAGTTCCAGCATGTATCTCACCCTAAAACTACAAATTGTTGTTTTTAGATTGCTCTTTGTGTATAGATTAAACATGGAAGATACAATGTGTTAGTGAGTTTTAGAAATGTACTTCATACAGAGTATCCCCCCGCTGCCTCCAGCCTTTATGCTAAACTGAAGCTAAGCTAACCACTTCCTGAATCCAGCTCTTTACTTAACACACAGACATCAGATTGATACAACCCAGTCTCCACAAAATTATGTTTATATCAGCCTTAATAAATTATTCGGACACTCTGATGCTAAATTGCCACAATCCGATCCCACATGAGCAAATTATTTTGATAGTCATGGCCAAGATGAAGGCTAATGACCCCCCCAGCACACCGTTTGGGCTACATTATCTTAAAAACAGTTGTAACAGTCCAAAGGGTGCTTTTAGATGAGCCAGAGAACGTTTAAAAATGAAATGAGCGATCCATGAAAGATGATGCTAAGAATTACTCTTACGGCACGCAGTGTGCTTACATGTTTGTGGACATGTGTGGGTGTGCCTGCTGTTTGTGCATGTGTGTGTGGCTGTGTGCATGTGAGATAGCTTTTCGGCTCAGTAGAAGTAATTCTCCTTGATTCGTTCCCAGTCACACATCAAAATGAGTTTGGATGAGAAACACAGCGGGGGGCCTGATGGCCTCCCGAAATCCAAGGCCCCATTTCTCTGCATGGAATCGCCACCCTCTCTGTTGAATGTGCAATGAATTTATGCATCATAGATGTGAAAGCTGATATTCAAAAAACACATGACTGTAAGTTGGAGTCAAAACAATGGGAAGGGCCCACAAGGTAATTTTTAGATTTGTCATGCTGCAGTGTCTTCACTTTGGTGTCTCATCAGATCTGAATGAGTTTCATCTGGGTTTACAATAAGACAATAGATGTGTTTTACTTGACCTTGAATTTTTTTTAACAGAACCTTTTCTGTATACACACAGTTGTGTCACTGCAGCACATCTACATATTGTCTGTTTTGAAACTCAATTAATTTACATGCACATTAACGAATGCTGACTCAAATCTGCAGTAATCTATATTTTAATATTAACAATAATAATAATAATAATAATAATAATAAAGTAATGTGATAGATTTCGCTCATAGTGATAAACCCACGGATAATTATTGCCAATTGATTGTTCCTTTCAGCAATATGGAGCTTATTAACATTTTTCAGCTGGTTGTTTTGGTTTTATGGCCTGCAACTTTAGTGTTTGGGTTCACTGTCACCGCTCTCAACTGTATTTCCAACAGGCTGAAAACTCTATAATATTGCTCTGTGTCTGCTAGATGTATAAATAACTGTTTCCTAAATGTCTGTCTCCTACAGTACAATGTCATGTTAGCAATTAACTAGTAACATTTCTACTGGCATAAAAAATAACAATGAACCCAAATGTGAAATTTGTTTTTGATTATGTCAGTTATATCTCTAATGAAATTACCTTTTGTGAAATAGCAGCAGCAGTTATTGTACTTAGTTAAAGGTGCCCTGTGGAGTTTTCTTGTAAACAAAAAAAGGTTTCTGTTTACATTCAGTGTTACTCACCAAAACACATTGTTTGTATTCTTCAGGTCTAACAAATGTGATGAATGTATTTCCTTTCTCCTAAAACATTTGTAAAGCAGATTTTTCTAAGTTTGAAACCTGCATTGTTTACATCCATGTTTACTAGCTCGCAGTCATCTTCTTCACTGCCTTTGTTGGCACATTATGTTTCGTGGCATGTTATTGCTACTTTTTGATCATTGGAACAGTGTGAAACCATTGGCTGGAGTGTGTATTGTGTCACCCGCATGCCCTTTGCATGTGTGTCCTCGTGCATGTGCACAAGAGCAAACAAAACAAACAAACAAAATGGGGACCCTCACATAAAAACATTGCTAAATTGCATTAAAAAGGTTTCAGAAACTCCACAGGCAACCTTTAGTTCACTAGTTCACTTTGGCCGCCTGTGCGTTCTATCCAGAGGATCTCCAGATATCATGGAACATATTTGTCATCCAATATTCACTCTCCCAGTCGGTCCGGTTTGGTCTCCATCACCTCATGAGAAAAGTATCTGGCTCTTTAGCAGCTAACACAGTTTGGTACACCCTGTTCCAGCTGCTTATACGGGCTGATGAGGTGCTACAGGCTCGCATCTACAACAAATGTGCTGAGTTTGAAGTATATACAAAAGTTAACTTGTACCTTGGTCTACGTCTAGCAATGAACACAAGATATGGAATTCTTATATTAATAGGCAATCACAAAAAGATGTGTCACTAGACAAGCCTGGTTCATAAGAGCCCAGGTGGCCCATGACACGCAACACAGCTCAGTGCATCTGGGACTGTTCTGCCCAAGAGTTTCAGCTTCTTCAGTATCCTTGCTCAGCTAACTTTACTGTTTGCCTCACTCCTAAAAACAAACATGTTCCTAGTTTCCCCTCCACAGTATAAAAACTGTCAGTTCTGCTGTACCAACAGAGCAGTGACAGGCAGTAAACAGCAGAAGAGCAGGGTGCAGGTGGACGCTTTAAAGGAAGTAAGTGTTGTGGCTCTCTGACCTGCCCTTTGCCCATCTCTTGCTTCCCAGAGAGCTCTGGTGTCCATACTGCTGGGAAAATACAGGAAGGACAGCCCCCTGGAAAACACACACAGATTCAAATTTACGTTTTAGTTTCAGGAGCAGTCCTCACAAACAGAGGACTTACAAACTAGACTGACTGGCCAAGAACGGACTCAAAATATAAATAAAAATGATAGAAGTAAACGATGATAGTCATTAAGGATACCACTTTAAATTTTTACCAATTAGATTACCCAGATTTTTTCTAAATGAGTAGATTAGTTTAAATAGATGTTGTATTATTATGTTTTGCATTGTTACTTTATATAAAATTCCCAGTTGAACACTGTGTACAGATGTATATATACATGTACCTCTGACATCCTGCTTACAATCTTTTCTGTTTGACAGTGAGAGAATAAAACCAACAGATAAAGGAAAGTGTAAGATCTGATTCGATCAAAGATCTATAAAACAATGACATTGACAACCTATTGACATGAAACTTAGCCAGCTCCCTAAAAAAAATAGACACTGCTGGACTGTTTGTGGATCATGTTGGTATTACTGTCAAAGGTTGACTTATTGTCTATTATAAGTTAGCCCGGTAACATGTGGAGATACATGTTACAGTGAATATATGTATGATACATGTACTGTATGTGTAGGGGCAAGAATGTATATGTGCATATGTGACCACATGTTCATTGTATGTACTGTGTAAATATGTTTCATGTGAGGCGCAAGCATGTGCAGGCTGTGGAAACACATTTCCCTCTGGAACAAGACAGACTATCCAACACATCCAATCATTGCTACCTTCACAGCCTCCTTGTCTGTGTTTGTATAACCTAAACTTTAATTTGCAGTTCATGCATGTACAGTATACACGTATTCACCCTGGCATCAGATCTGATGGTGCATGGCAACAGGTTGTCCACATATCATGGAGCAGCTTGCGCAGGTGTCTCAGAGGTCAAAGAGGGTCAAGGGTCTGAGGTGGAGGGATGAGAGGGGTCACATAGTCTGTTTTAAATGGTCCACTTTTCCCACCTGTCCTGCTTGTGGGAGGTTTGCATAGCGTCCTTAGTGGGGTCAGGAGGAGCGGTCAGCAGCTCTCCAGCCACTTTTCAGGCTGGTGGGAGGGTATGTGTGGAATGTCCAGACTGTGTGAGCATGTGTGTGTGTGGGTGTGCATGTTGTGTATATTATAGAAAGGAAGGGCAGAGCAAGTACCTTACCCTATTGCTGCTGCTTTATGCACCTGTGTTTGTGCAGTCTGTATGTAGTAGCCTATAATCATGGATAGATTACTGAATGGGGCTACCGGGTACTGGCCCAGGCGCTTAAGGAGTCAGGGGGGCCCTGGTCAAAAGCGTCTGTTTGAAGTGACTGTGACATTTCTTGTTGGGGAGTCAATCAAATGACTACAAAGAGACGCAAAACAGCGACAAAGAGACTCAAAATGGCTACAAAGAGATGAACAATGGCCACAGAGACACAAATCAACTACAAAGAGATATAAAATGACCACAAAAAGTACAAAGACCAAATGAGTACAAAGACATGCAGATTGACTGACTCACAACTCACAATGACTCACAATCCGTCGATGCCTATATTATATGGTATATTGCCACATGTTGGTGGTTGTAAGTGGCATTCACACTGTTTATGTCACACAAACCTTCGGAGAGCCCATTAGAAATTTATAAAATACAGCCACACTATTGCCTAACTTAAATTAGGCACCCTTCTCTGTGACCCCC
>NTHP01000450.1:844953-860687 GCA_003416845.1 Oplegnathus fasciatus
CAGCCCTCCACAAATAAAAAAAACCTCAGGAAAACAACAACAAAGTTAAATTTTCTTTCCCTGTTGTCTTTTCTCTTCCCTCTGCTCCATCATAGTTCACTCATTTCTCCCTCAGTTATTTTTTGACAAAGCACTGGTACCCCCCCCCCAATTTGGGCATTTAGAAATGTCTTAGGATTTCTACAAAGTAGTGTTTTGTTTAATTCTAATGAAAAGATTTGAGGCAGTTGGCATGATAAAATTGGTTGGCACACCTGCATCACTTCCATTTATCTACACTTGAAATCATTTTCATCCTGCCTTTATTCTCTTATACACCTTTCAACAAGAACAATTTCCTGCATTGCGGAGCGTTTTTCTTATCGCAGAAACTCACAGGTGCATGAAATCTCTAATAAACCCACTGTACACTACCTGCACAGCACCAAGCCACAAATAAAGTTAGCAGCTAGTTGGCGAAGACAGTGGACCAGTTAGCTGCTACAGAGCCAGATACTCATGAGGTGGTGGAGACCAAACTAGACCTGCTAGGAGAGTGAATGTTGGATGACAAATATGTTCCATGATATCTGGAGATTCCCTGGATAGAACACACAGACGGCCAAAGTCTATAATATTGTTCTGATATCATATGAAAAGAATATCACGGCAATCTGACAAGTGAGGGTGATTTCATGCACAAGCTGGAACATTGAACTGGATTCTTTTAATATGGAAAATCCCATCAAGATTTTGTGTCAACTGTTTACAAGGGTGCTTACAAATGGCATCAAATATAAAGTAATGAATCATTCATAATTGTAGAGGATGATGAAGAAAACACAAACGTGAATTACATCAGAATGCTCAGAATGAGGGTTCTGTTTGCTGGATTAGTGTTATCAGGAAGGCTCTGCATTCAAGAAAACACGTGTCATTTTTACTCAAATTAATACTTTACAAATTACTGATATGAGAGATTTGCACACAGAAAATCACTGGACCTCAGCAGGTAACATTATGTCCCATGTGAATGTGACAGTGACTGCAGTGGCAAAATAATCTTCTATTTTATAGACAGCCAACAGTAATGAGTTCCAAAGTTCAGGTTGTTTTCTCGGCTGGTCCCAGACCTCGGAAATGCTGTCCAGTCTTTGAGGGCTGTTGCCTCAGCTGAAAAAACAGTTGAGCAGATCAGAGCTTTGTAGGTGGAATTAAGAGTGAAGATGCCATTTTATTGTGCCAAAGCCAGAAAACAGGTCCACAAAAATGGTGAGAAGCGTGGATGAGACTGATGCAGCTATATGGTTTAAGTCAACTTACAGAGATAACAACTATTAAATCACCATATTTCTTCAGTTGACAAAACAAATGTTAAGTTAACTGCTCCTAGCAATCACTACCGCTAATTGCTTTTGTGCCAACTGACAATGACGTTAACTGGACAGATGCATCAGTCACTACGACCGATCTGGACAAAAAAAAGAAATTGACTAACATGCACACAATGTCAGTCTGAATAAGGACGTGAAAATGAAATGGAAAGGGGATTAAAGGAAACCATTCAAATACTAATTTATATTGGGCAAGCTCCTTTCACAAATCTATGAGGTAGATTACTGGGCTAAAAAAAACAAATTGGCTAACAAGCTTCCAAATGTACAGGTTACTTAAATTGGGTAAACCTTCTTGTCTTTAGGGCAAGTATTCAGACCAAAACATTTAGAGTTACAGCTTGAGAAGAGTTAGCTGAGTTTGCCTGAACAAACTATTAGCTAGCAGCAAGGGTTTAAATGTTACATTATTGTCCAACGCCACTAGAGATGTTAGCAACTGCACAAACGCACAGGTTTAGAGACAATCAGTTGTTCATAAACACTGTTAGAGTAAAGCTGTGGACCTCAGTAAGTCATGTCTCTTCAAGACTGATGGAATGTCTCACATATAACAAGTGTGTGAATGTGTATCATTAGCTACTACTCGCTATTACTGCGTGTGTGTAAAGGTTTTGTATAACCAATCACTTTGTGTGGCTAAAAGTTTCAGTACAACTTAAGTTGACATCAGATGTGTCGGCTGCTTGTCTCAAAGACTAGACTTACTCAAACAAACATTGTGCTACAGCTATGAATGCAAAAAGATAACTGGTTAACACTCCTCATAAATAACTTATTAATTTGCTTTCAGGCAAATTCCTTTCAATACCCTAACAATTTATAAGTGTCTCTCAAATATTTATAAGCCAGGGTAAGTGGGCAATTTGTGCCTGACTAATGACAAGAGCATTCCCTCTAATTACACAAGTTGAAATGGGATTAGACAGTTCTTATTTCTTAAAGGCCATTGACTGGCATAACCACCAGCGTCAGGCATTCACCGCTGACAGAAATGGAAGCCGCCATTACACGCTGCGCTAATAAAAGTGTGTCGTTTAATTAAGGCTAACGTCTCCTCTCATAATAAAGCAGCGCGTTTGAAGACCGTGCCTGACGTATCAAGAGATTTGTACTTACACCCCCGCACGTAATTAATAAGACAACAATATCGCAGAGCGCCTGTGGTTCCGAATTCGAATTGCAGTGCTGGCAAACACACAAAGCTGCTAATAAACAATATGGAAATGGGATTCCCCGATAACCTCCGGAGGGTTTGAGATTCACACGCACTTGTGCAAAATTTGGGCAACGGTTATGAATACAGAGTGCTTCAACCTTGTGAAAGTGGCAGAGAGAACAGCTTAAAACCCTGGTTGATAGTTCAACATTTATTTCAGTCCCCCAGCAGTGGGACATGGCTCAGAATCAGAGAAAGCCCCCACCCCAGTACACCCCATACAACTGAGACAGAAGGTTATTGCTGATATGGTGAGGCTTTGAGGGCCATTATCAGACACCACAAACAATTAAGGGTGTCAATAATGAGAGAATAAGAGGGGCCTTTTGTGGACAGCCTTTTGTGGCAGAGGCCCCTCTGGCATGAAAAGACCTAGACACACTGTTGGACCTCCCCCTCGCTGGTGTGCCGATGTAGTCATTAGTTAGTGATAAGCCCAGGGAGGTGGCACTAAGAGATAGAGCGCAGGATCCAATTTGGGAGGAAAAAGATGTGGAGGTAGGCAGTGTGAGCTGAAAACCAATGGTGTACACATTGCTCTTACATGGGGAAGGATTTCTAATCAAGATCAAAATATATTATTTCACTTTTCAGTGTAACACCGGGACCCCACATTGCCTGAACACATAATGTGGTAATATCATGACTGCTTTCCATAGTACCACATAAATATTCAGCCTACTGTCATCATCAGGGTCATTTTTTCCAACTGTCCTCCTCTCCTGCCATGATTGACACCTGCATCCGCCAGGCCTCGGAGAGCAGCCAGCCGTTCTCTTGTGTTGCGGCTCTGCATGGTCGATCACGGGGGTCCCGCCCTCGGACCCTGGCTGCCGGGGCCCGACAGGGAATCGCTCGGCCCCCGACGACACATTTAGGAAGTAGCGCTGGCTGGTAATTGTCCTGTGCCAGCGGGGAAGATGGAGGAACACAGGGACAAGACAAAGGGAGGAGAGGATGAGCGCGAGGGACGAGGCCTCCGAGCCTTTCATGGGAGAGGAGCTGTCTAGACATTAATGCTTCACAGGAGAGATTGAGCCTCTTTTGATATGACTTTGAGAAACTCTTGTTCCCCCCTTTAGGATGGGAAAGGAAGGCTGGTTTGTGTTTCAGGGGGAGGTGGGGAGGTCACATTCAGTGATCCAAGGCAGAACTAGAGCTTGACCTTGCTGATACAACTTGATGTCAGAGATCTGATGACAACAGTTCGTACCAGGGTTTACATGTCACAGTGCCCACTCACTTTTATTCAGATCTTTATTGGACTGATGTTGCTGATAGCTGGGTGGATAGTCTGAATATTAGAATAGTTTAAACCAGAATTTGATTCTTGACAAGTTGTGAAGGCCCATGAAACAGCATTTACCTAAAGAAAATATTTTTGTGCATATGTGTACACAATTTGATCAAAATTGAACGGTTTACCATACATTTACTGCACTACCACTGTTGCTGTTGCCACTATTGTAGGGCTCATTGTCTGCTGTATTTGCACTTTCTGTTACTTTTATTAAACTGACTGTATTTAACTCTGACCATTTCAACTGTACATATTGTCTTCTACACTGTACATCTTACATACCTGCTTGCTTAATACTGTATATACTGTATATAACATAATGTGACTTGTTAAGCTGTATATACATATATATATGTTTACTGGTTCTTTCTTTAATGCACATATCATAGTTACATTACTGACATATCACAGATGGGTGTAATTTTTATTCAGTGGTCAATCTATTTTATTCTATTTCAGCTCATTTTTATGTTTGATTTTATTTTATTCTTTTTAAATCAAATTTATGTCTTTTTATATTGTCTTGTGTTTCTTTAATAACTTGTCTTAATGCCTTTTATGTCTTCTGTGAAGCACTTTGAATTGCCTTGTTGTTGAAAGGTGCATGCAAAGATGCTAAACTGCATTTTGTTGTACTGGTACCTACTGTGTGCCACAGTATGACATTAAAGTTGAATGTAATCTAATGTCATCTAAATTTCAACCAGTGTGACACAACAGCAGCACCAATCTCTGTGTATGTATTTTGCTATAATAACTATGCTATCAAATAAACCATGTGGATGACACTGGCTGGCTGATTCTAAAAATTATAGTTGTGGTTGTTAATGTTATTGTTCTTACAGTTCTTATGATAATATATATATATATATCTGTATGACTGATTTGTGGTGGCTGAATTCATGTAATTAAGCTACAAAGCTGCAGTGTTTATTCTACACCCAGCACTCATCTACTACCACTACCATTTCCTGAACAGGTGCAATGTGAGCATGTGAGAGTATGTTGGTGCTTTTGCTGTGTATATGTATGTGTAGGGTGTGTGTGGGGTGTGTGTGTGTGTGTGTGTGTGTGTGTGTGTGTGTATGTGTGCAGAGCAAGTGGGGGATGGGGAGAGAGGGTAATGGGTCAGGGCTCTATTTTGAACAAGTACTTACTGGTTCTTTAATAAACCTTTGACTCCCCAATGGGGTCATATATCCCTAAACAACTGTGCCGCCCTGCCACCCACAGTGACTAGCTGCTGAGGGGTTTTCTCAAAAAACACTGCACTGCACACATTTACCTTTCAAACACACCTCATAACACCAGACTACGTTTTCTAATACCCTGCAATACCCTGTTTTTGAATGTATCCTTAATTCACTGACTAATCTAATTATTCATATTTTTAGAACAAGAAATCCCTGGTGGAGCCCTACAGGGCTCAATCTTTGGTTCATTATTATTCTGTACACAATTACTTGATGTCTTTTTAAGAGGTTTTGCCGGTACTGTGAATGTCACTGTGGTAACTATTTCATGAATGGGTTATTCTGTTGATGCACAAATGTAATTCCACTCATCCACAGGGATGTTACTCTGCAGAGCTTTGTTAATAAGTAATACCACAGTATCACAGTCACTTAACTGTACAAATATATGAAATGAATGAATGTACAGAAAGTTGGTTTGTGACATATAGACAACTAATATAGTAATAATATGCATACTGGCACACAGTCACAGTCCGAGCAAAGGTGGCACAGTATTGACATATGAAGACCTGTGCAGATCTCACAAGCTAATATAAATGTGATTAGCTTGATAGTAATGGTTGTGAGGTGACACTCAATCCCCCGTAACATTAAATGTATTACAGATACTCTGCACTGCTTCCTAATTTCCCAAGATCACCTGTCAGTCAAACAGTATGGACTGGACTGTGATGTCTTATTCCATTGTTGTTTTTGATTTGTTGATTTTTCTTGTCTTTGTTCAGTCATGGTGTCTATCCCTGCTCATGGTTAACACCCAGTTTGTTCTTCTGTATACTACCAACAATCTGCTATTGTTGTTGCTGGAAATATAAAACCTGTATCACACTTCCTGTTTTGCATCAATTTCAATTCAATTCAGTTTCAATTTCTTCCAGTGAAGGCCGGACACAAAGAGACAGATTGACTAAGCCTTTCGCACTTTATTTCTGACACATTGTGCACCCAGAGAAGATGTTTGTTAGCATGTTAATTACCACACAGGTGCACCAGTTCAACAAATCCCACCCATGACCTTAACTACACCTTTAAAGCTCTCCTTGACTTGCATAATGTGGCTAGACAGCAGTCCCAGTTGCTGATTGTGTAATTAGCTGCTGCCTGATCAGAATTTCATGCAGATTGCAAGTGCAGAAAGACTGGAAATGACAGTGCAAATTCACTTGTGTCTTCATGCACGTAAGTATTTAGAGTAGTATCAGTAGCAATGCTGTATTATATATATTATTATTATATCACTGATATTATTATTTATTCATTAATGTATAAGCAGAATTTAAATGTTTTAATCTAATTTTAATAATGTTGGGTCATTTAATCTTTGGATCAGATATTATTCTAGGACCAGAAACAGACGGGATTCTCCCTCTCATTTGAATGTGAAAGTATTCTTTAGGTCGCCTATCTCCCCTGGCGCAGCATGTTTTCAAACTGTCCTGCTTGGCTATATGACCCCTCCGATGAGGGCTGGGGTCACGGGTTCAACCCAAGACAACGCCCCCTATCACTTCTGGTGTCACTCAGATGCTGTCACATAGCCCCCTCAGCCACGAGGGCAACAGCACCCTTAACAATAATCTAATTAGGTATCAATGAGCTTTGTAGCCCTGGATGTAATTGGCTTTTTATGGGCAGGGGTGAGAGGGAGGTGGGGGGCGATGGGTGTACAGCTGGTGGCAGTAAATGAGACAGGATACATCCTCATAAATGTTTAGCATTTGTCACACGCACACACGACATGCATACACACTTGCAAACACCATTGTGGATGTTATCCAATCAACAGTTTTAATAATCAGTTTTTTGACCACATAAGCTTGAGGTGTATTGACTTTCTTATATTTGCCCTGGTTTTTCTAGTTAGTTTATTGACTTAAATATCACAATACAAAATAACTCGGGTTCTCAAAAAATAAGCTAATCATACCTGTTCCTGCCACTTTATATTATATTTTATGGAAATGAGAATTGTGATAGCTTTGGGACCACATCTGTTAGCATGAATATAAAACTAATACCCATGTAATACAGCGACACTATCTGAAAAGAAACCAGGAGTTCACCTGCAGACCTATAAATGGTCTCAGATGCATTATAGCTGCTTAGATATAGATGAGATATAGATGCTTTAAAGGAAAATTCCGGCATGTATCAACCTGGAGTATTTCCTTTAAATGTGTCCATCTATGGGTCATGCTGACTATACAGGTGGTGAGTTTGCCTTTGCCTCATTTATTATCAGCACCGGGATCTGAACAATGATTAGTGACGGCATATGAAGTAGGATGTTTCTTCATGTGTTGTCGGTACTTGATTGGATGATCATGATATAGGTACTGTCTGTTTTGTATTTACCGTGTGTGGCACCTGTCTTCTCGATTGTCATAGGGTGTTCCACACACTGAACACCATCCACAGTCCCTTTGAGGTTACACTTTGGAAAGCATATTAAGGAAAAACAACAACAACAGCAAAAACCCCCACAAACTGTTCAGTATTTGTGGAGTAGGCTAAAACGTATTTAAATCCATCTGAATGACTGTGGACAAAGTGTTACATAAGACACCAAGTGTGCGTGTATTTGTGGTTGGCATGGTGATGGCGGTGGTATGGGTGTGTGTGAAAACTATTCTCAATTAGCTCCTGCTACCAGACAGGTCACTATCCGCCCCACCCCCTCCTCTCTCATGTCCACTTCCTCCTTGCTATCAACCCTAGCTCGCCTTGCTCTTCAGAGCCTACAGCGTTCTTCCCCAGAGCTGGCTACGTCGGCCGCAGCGCCGACGCGCTACATTAGCTCAACGCCAAAGAGCAGGGGCGCGCTAATGAGACACGGCCGTAGGTTCTGTAGCTCATTCATCATCCTGCTCCCTCCAATCCCAGCGCACTTTTATCAGGCCCCGGCCGGGCCCCATGTCTTCTCCTCCGACATTAATCAGCTGTCCGGCCAGGCGGGGGCCCCGATAATGCCCTATTAGCCGTAGAGCTCCGGAATCATTACAGGCCAATGAAAAGGCCAAGGATTACGCTCCCACCAACCCCCTTACCACCACCCCACCCCTCCAGACACTCTCTTATGGAGAGAGAGTCTCCTGGAATCAACAACGCCTGACCAGGAGGTGGAAATTAACAAGCAGGCACTATGGCTTAGCCTCAGGAAGGGGTTTGTTTGCTTTGTTTACCCTCACTCCTTCTAACCTTCTCTCTGTGCTATATGAATACATTTCAGCTATTCTAGAGGCTTTTCAGGTTTTCAGTCTGAAGGCTTATTGTCTTCAGAAGACGACGGAAGAGCTTCTGTAAATCAGAGTTTAGGCTTGTAGCAGTAGCATAAGCAGCAAATTTTAGTTCATTATTGTCGCATGCACAACAATTACAGTGAAACAGTCGTTGGCAATGAAATTCTGAGTTCTCAGGCACCCTCCGACAATGCTCACACAAATGTGCATAAAAAAGAAAATCATGTAAGTAAAATGAGAATCTAAGACATAAAGACATAAAATAGTGCAGAGGGACAACATCCCTGGTCTCTACAATGCACGTCTGAGCCAGGTTTCCCCAAAACACATCAGCACTGAGATGGCCTGTGTGTGTCTGTTGGCTCACAATGGGATGAACACGATCTTTGGGGAAACCTGTGCTCCCACAACAGCCTCAGTTTAATCCATATATCCTCCCATTGCCATATCTAGTCGGACACCTCCCATCCGTCTTTCAGCCCTTTGCCATAACTCATTTATTATCACCACCGGGATCTCCACAGTGATCAATGATTATGAATGTCATCAGAGAGCGAGTTGCAGAGCGCCAAAACCCCTCGGTAGTAATTTGTCGGTGTGGATCATAATTGTAATTATGAGATATGCTTTCACTTCCCTTTCTGATTATCTGTCTGCATGCACGAGTGAGCTGGCATTAGAGGTAGCAAAACATCCATCATGTGCAGACACAGGCAGATTAGTAGGGCTAGCCTGGTGATAGATAGCCACTGAAAGGGTAATGATTAGCTCTTTTAGTGTCCGTGGAGCCGGGCCTGCTGGTGTCACACACTGCCCTGCACCAGCCACGCAAAGTGGAGCAGATGAGGGTCCATTTGTATTCATTAGAGCATGGAGTTAGCTCGTAAAAAGGTACTCCTCTTTCTCTCCTCTGTGTCTGCTCCCATCTCTCTTTGTCTGTCTCACACACAAAATGTGCACAGCCTCAGCAAGAAAGAAATCAATTCTGAATCAAAACATTTGTACAAGTTGACACAGAAACATGCCCAGGTGAGGTGTATACGCTCTCTTTCTGCAGACTTGCCTACTGTGTTGAAATGCAGCCTGTACATCTAGACCTGGGAGAGGCTGAATCACTAGCTATGAATCCTGTGGAACTGACAAGTCTGCTTGTCCTGCCAGCTGATAGCATCTTCCTGCCTGCTCACACCCTGGAGGGGAGTGCACTGCTGTACGTCATGGCCACACAACAGATTCTCAGACACGCTGATCTGAAGTTTTCTTTGAATTCCAAATGGAAGTTAACCTACTCACATTTTGTTGGCAATAGAAGAGTCTCAGGCCGAAAATATTATTTGTCTCGTCAGAGATCTCTGACACTAATAAAGGAAGGTCTTATCTAGCTGCTGATGTCAATTATAATGCAGAAATACCTTTTAAACTTAGGGACATTTAATTTTGTGCTGGTTTTAAAGCATGTATGTTGTTTAAGAATATAATTGCTTGAGCTGCTCACATTCTGTGATTTCTACATGGGTTTATGGACATTTGTTTGCGATGGATCAGAGATAATGATATCCTCAGTAAGTATAAAGCCTCAGACAGACTTTCCATGTTCCGGAAAGTCTGTCAGTCAGCTGCGGGCTTCGCGCACGCGGTTCCATTCATACTACAACTGAGGGTCCGCGTCAGTCTGGTGGACCAGCAGACTGTAGCTATGGTTGGTAGCTACCTTGCTAAGTGGTGGCTAGCTTGTGTTGATTGTTGTCATCTTCTATTCCTTCAAAGACTAATTATATAAACTAGAGCAGTGCCTGTTGAAAACGTGCTCGTTCGGAACGGCTGACTGCTTTGTCCTTGGATGAGAACCGCTCATCCAAACATCCACACTGCACTTCCTTGGGTCCTCAGCAATACACCCGCTATGTGGACAGTCTGCGTGGTCACAAAATTTGGGCTGCTCGCGAACAGTGGTTGGATGGTTGGATGATGACATTTACGTTATGATTACATTTACGTTACGGGGACCAAAGCGGACTCTAGTGGACACACAGATTATGACTATGAATTGGCCTTTAGTCACACTGAATAAAAAAATATGCGCATCACGTCTGTGTTTTCAGATTTGGATGAGTTATGACTCAGAGAACTAGACTGCAGTTATCAGGTACTAAGAGTTTTAAAGTGTCTTAATTGCCTGGGTGTTCAGCTCCAGCTGCTGACCATATTGGTAAACAGGCCAAATCTGTGGGTCAAACTGTAATAACTAACTTCCCCTTGTTTCTAGAACACCAGCTGTCTCTGGTTGATCTGCTATATAATCAGTGTGTTTAAAAAAAAAAAAAGATTACATTTTGACTATGCAGGCTGCATGTATCTCATGCATGCAATAGAGCAGAGGTTTTCAAAGTGGGAGGCGGGCCTCCCAAGGGGGGCTCCAAACAGTTTGAGGGGAGGCTCAGTGAATGGAAGTGAAAAAATATTACATTAGTTATGAAAAGGAGATCACATAGAACAGCCTAAATGTGTGTGATTTGGTTAAAGAGATAGTTCGGAGATACAGTAGTTTTGGGGACTTTTACTGTTTTTCCCACTTTCCAGAGTCAGAAACTAATAAGTGTCTTAGGACAGAGTTTTTTTATGTATTTGATGTAGTGTGAAGTTATGTCAAACAGAAACATTAGGCTATCTTGGCTCAATTGTTGAGTGTCTATGGGATCAAATAACATAATCGTGACCCAAAGGCACCCAGGAACTGAATGAAACTAAGCAAGTAAACTAAGGGACAAGTCATGTTCAACACATTTGCGTCTACAGTACACTGTAAACATACATTTAGTTTACTTTCCAGTGAGTTAATAAAACATGCTTTCCTATTAATAGAAAAGTCAGACTAGTCTGTGTTATTCAGCGTACGCACATTAATTTGACGTTTTTTTGTTTTCCAGCGTACAGTAAATGTTGTTGTTGAAGTGAGACGAGACAACATGTCGGCCAATTAAAACCACGGTGTTGACATGATGGAAGTTAGATGACACATTTGATGTTCTAATTAGTAAAGCGGTGTATCTTACAAGATGTTGGTTCCATTTAGTTACCTCTGATGACATACAACCAACACAAACAAACTCCTGGTTTAAAAGAGTAGTTCAATGTTTTAATCAGCCTATCTGTAATACAGCACTGTCACTGTACTGGCAGTCAATGTTGATACGTTAATGATGAGTTGGTTGTTAAATGTGTTGGCAGACAATAAACACAGACTTAAATGAGTAGTTCAACTATTTCAGCAGCCAGATTGTTCCAGAGGGATGGGGCCCTTACAGCAAAAGCACAATCACCCTTGGATTTGTGGAGGGCACGGGGTATAAGTACAGTAAAAGACTCTGGTCAGATGATCTGAGTGGCCTGGAGACGGAACAGGGGTGCAAAAGTTCGGAAATGTATGGGGGGCAAGACCATATAGGGCCTTGTAAGTGATGAGCAATATCTTAAAATCTATTCTATACTTTATGGGAAGCCAATGAAGGATCAGAGGACTGGTGTGATGTGGTAGTGGTTAGCAGCCTGGGCCGGTATTTCAAAATGATCTCACTGGATTATATTGGTTTGGTTGGATTAAATTCTGACCCAATCTGAAAATTGGGTATTTCAAAATGCTGTATTTGGGTATTTCAAAATTTAAGGCAGAGATCAATTTGATGCCAAATTTACCTCAGAGGTGGATTTGACGTAGATTGACAAATTTCTTCTCCCAGATCTTGTTACCGAAGATGTTCATTACATTTAAACTCTAAATTGAATGCACCCTTCAAATGTGAAACTGTTTTAGTTCTCAGAACCAAGAAATTGAAGAAACGTAAAGAATTGCAAAATATGGTTCGGCCACACTTCTTCCTGAAAACACCTGGAAAAACTGCTGTAAATGTAAGTGTAACAAATACAGACAATGCATTTCTCAAAGTCTAGTTTAACATTGTAACTTCTTTGTACCAAAACATCCAACATATGTTTTAGTTTGTGTTCACACAGTAGAGACAACAGGAATGCGGGGTCCAAAACAAGATTTTAATTGTGCTTTTTGTTGTTTAATTAGGCAACAACGCCAACAAAGAAGTACATAGTTGACCAATACTACAATGACTATTTAAACAATTTGGCCACTAACAAAACTATTTCAACAGAAATTAAGAGAACTTAGCGGCTGGTGAGAGGTCCCACACCCAGAGGAGCCCATCTAGAGGTGTTTGGGGAGACAAACAAACCAAATAGGGTTGAGCCACCTGCCCTTTTATAATAAGGGACAATCCCTTATTTGAGAATAAAATGGCCATTGACTTATAATGGGATGTGCATGGTAAACATTCAAAAAAATCTGGAAATAAAACCCATTTACATGCGCATTTCAGCATAATGTTACCTTGCTGTAGGGGTCCAGTTTACCAGTGATGGTTTGTGTTCTAAGGTTGTCCTCATTAGTAGTGGCATTGCTGAGTGGGGACCGTGGAAGTGAGTGTACCCTGGAAGTAGAGGGTGAGAGGGTATGAGGTGAGGTTATCTTTATGACATTGTCAGTAATCCACAGTAGCCACAGAGATAGAATAGTTTTTATGTATGCAAAAGCACGACATCGTCAATGACAACACTGTAGCCTACCGAAACTCAACCCTCCCCCCCAAAAATGCGTAATTCGTACTATGTAATATCATGTTTCCAAAGTATTGCAGCAGTCTGTACACATGTAGGCCCACTTAAACAAAGTTCAATTTGTTGGCAGGCACATAATAACGTTGCTCGCTAGCCCGCTACTTAACATAGAAGTCAACAGAGCCAAGTTAGCTCCTGTTAGCATGACCTAAGCTTAATTAAGAATTGTTATTGACAATTCAAGTAGCTGGTTAGCATGACATGTTGGTTGCCATTCGTATAGTCTTTAATATGATACATATTAGACAAAAGTATACTTTGGGCGTGAAAGCTGAGCTACCATTTGCTTCTTTTGTGAGATGGCCCGCCATGTTTTTTTTTCTGTTCGGATCCAGGGGCTGGGACTTGAGATTTGGAAATCCCTATCTGGTCATATTGGCTATCACCATGATCCAACCTGCCAATGTTCATTAAGTCGGAATGAAGTGAAGTGAAGTGGGAATGTGGCTGGAGGAAGGGATAGAGAGGCGGAACGTAACAAAAACAGAATTAATTAATTTTGGGGCAGCAGAACAAGCTGAAAAAACAGTTGCTATTCACACATCTAGTAGACACAGTGAAACATTAACATCCATTTGGAGCTGTATTTTCGTCCATCTGATGAACATAAGTCCATCATTCTCTCTCTTTTAACTCTGTTTTTGGCCTCCACCAACTCCTGGGAACAGTATCTGGCTCTTTAGCTGATAAGTGCTCCACTATGTTCTTCAGCTAATCTCTAACTTTGTCTGTCTGCTGTGTGGTGCTGAGCAGGTGATGTACAGTGGATTTATCAGAGCTTTTTCAGTAAACACAGATGCCTGCTGGAAACAAGTTGATGAGAGTGGTGACAGTGAGCCAAAACAGTTGAGTTGCAGGTCATAGAAAGAAAACACTGAGCTGAAAGATGCTTAAACACTCAGTAGAGCTGAGGGGAACTGCAAAGTTGAGGGTTCATCACTACTAGCAACCTCTTTCTCTCATCTGATCCATTGTTAATATAAATATATCGATGATTGCAGCTTTAATAAATGAGAATCTACTGTTTTGTTTTGCTTATTACAGTGGTTATTGCCAGCAGTTAGGTAGTACTTAATTACAATATATCTATGGCTGTAATCTGTTTTCTTCTTTCAGATGGCTGACAACATGCCACTGTCAGTACGTCTGTTCAACCTCAACAGGGAGAAAATAAAAGCAGCCTGAGGCTATTGTCGCAGCCTGCCTGCCACTGCCGGGCCCAGTATTGACATACTGATGATAGTGTCATTGTAAATCAGCCTGGTTGCAGTGTATCAGATAAGTGGCGCACTGCCAAATGACGACAGAAGGGTGTAATGAATCAGGGGCAGAAAGGCCTCTCTAAATAGATACTCAGTTCACGGTGCAGATAAGAAAAGATCAGAGGAGTAACGTACTGATGCAGCTGACTGGACCGTCTGTTACATACATATTTTACATTGGCAGTGGCATTATAATGCAGTAAATTATGATGACAGTCACAGCTATTATTCCATCACTCCCTGTCTCAGTGTTGAATGGGTGTGTCTAATTGTGAACCGCTGTCATAAACTGGGGTCATCATGCGTACTTAGTGTCACGTCATCACCTGTATAGAAGTCGGCTCACTGATAGAATCAGCATCCTGACACAGCTGATCTTCACAAGGTGATTTATGGGAAACAGAGGATGTGGCGTCGCCTGCCTGCAGACAGCAACAGGCGTCTGCTGCTGTCTGGACGGAAAGAGGAGGACACGGAGCCCTGCTGTGGCCGCTTGGTGTGCCATTCTTTAATATCCCCCCATCTGTCTGATAACGGGGTTAGGTGTGTCCCTCAGGCCTGCTCAGGCCAAGACAAACCACCTCAAGATGTTTGACACCACATGCTTATCTTCCTCTACTTTAGAGGACATGGAAAACTGCTGAATGTTTTCTGGCAGTGTTGATTGACAGGTTCATGCCTTAATATTATTGTCTTTTCACACATTTTTATTAAGGGTTTTGTCAAGTGTTGTCATGAAAGATAAACAAACCCCTAAAACATATATACTGTATATTTCAGCCTCTTCCCCTTCAAACACCCCTGTACTACTGTCACTGACTGTGCCTCATTTTAAAACTCCATTCATGTTAAAGCAGTGTCCCCTTTCAAAGGGCAGCTTGCATGATACTCTTTCCTATTTCTATAACTTAAAAATTACAGTCCAAGTCTGCTATGTGTAATTCAGATTGGCTTAGTTTTTTAAAACAAAGGCTAAGAGTCTACAGCCATGCCAGCAGCTCTGTGAGGCTGTACGTAGGCACAGCTTTGAATGAAATACCAACGTCAGCATACGAACATGCTGACAATGACAATGCTGAAAACGGTGTATTATCAGAAATATTCCGAAACTTTACTTAAGTATTAATACCATAATGTACATCAGTAAAAGTAAAGAAATATTAGTAGCAAAATGCATTTTAATGATCAAAAGTAAAAATACTCAATCTGCACACAAAGCTCTTGTGACTGATTATTGATACTGATGCATTAATGTGTAAGCAACATTTTACTGTTGTAGCTAGTTGAGGTGGAGCTGGTTTTTAATAGTTTTATATACAGTTAGGAGAGAACAACAAACAAAGTTCTGTTACACAAATTGTATTTATATTTTGGACTTTTCCCCTAATCTTTTTTTTTT
>NTHP01000450.1:860985-894507 GCA_003416845.1 Oplegnathus fasciatus
TTTTTTACCATGTTAGGCCTCAAATACTTTTTTAAATGACGCCATCTGAGAGATTTAGAGGGGAAATCACAACTCATCTGAAACATGACAAGGGGCTTCACCCTGTCACTGCTTTTTGGTAAGAGGTCACAAGCCAAAATAGTTGGGAACCACTGGTTTAATCTTTAACAATGTGTTGCATTTCATAAGATTTTATAAGCTTATGTTTTTCTTTAATCTGAAATCATAATATGCACAGTAACTAGTAACTAATAACTATGCTGTCAGATAAATGTAGTGAAGTAAAAAGTACAATATTTTCTGTACCTACTTACAGACTACCCACTGGCTACCACATGCTAAAGATTAGCATGTTCACCATCTTAGTTTAGCCTGTTAGCACACTAAACTTTGCTTATTAGCACTAAACACAAAGTATAGTTGAGGCTGATGGGAATGTCATTACTTCTGAAGGTGTATGATCATAAACCAAAGTATCAGACAAAGTGAAATTTTGACCCGATGATGGCTAGATGAAAAGTCAGAGGATCACAGATGTCAGTAGGATTCAGGAGGAAGCTGTTAGTCCTGACCTTTGTAGAAGAACACTGGAAGGTCTTTCTTTAATTAGGTGTGTCAGTTTTGGGCTGCGGCTTTGGAATAATCCATTTAAAACCAGTGCGCGCCCCGCAGCCTGTCCTCATAAAGTTTTGGAGTTTCATATTCCGCTGTTTTATGGCCTCTTTCTGCCTGCACAGTGTCAAGGTGGCTGATGGAGGGAATTAGTCATGACCTTTAAGGAGGAGGAGTGGAAGGCCTGTCATTAGCAAGGTACCAGGAAGACATTACCCCGCCTTGGTGACCTACACAGATACTGTTCAGATAAGGGATGAAGAATCACCACTCTGTCCCTGGAAGCCCCAGCAGGAGAAAAATGTCTTTTCTGACCTGCTGCATTTTTTTCTCAGTTCTTGATTTTCTCCTCAGTATTTTACGAATATTCATCTGCAGATGAACTTTTACTTCCTTATGAACAGTTCTAGGTATGTTCTAGTTCTAGGTATTGTGTCTTTAATATCACAAGGTGGTGTATATCTATGGTATCTTGTTTCAACATATTTGCATTTGACAAAGGTTGCTGGCATTGGAAATAATGTACAGTAAAGAGGGACTTTTGTTGAAAAGGGTTTGTGAACTTACTAAATCTGGATGAATAAATCTGGATCTTTAAAATGAATGGATTTCAGTATAGGAACACAAGCATGATGCATTAGTTAATAGGTAAAGAAGAGGAAAGAAATAATCTTTATTGTATTATTAATTTTTATGCTTGGGCAGTTTGCTGATGTACCCTCCAGAAATATCTGTAGTGGTTATAACATGCAGTGTTCTTAGTGGAAAAAGAAATGGGACTGACAAACAAATAAACACATTTTATTATTTTATGGTCATTTTTCTTTTCTTTTTTTGGAAAAGACATAAAAATGTGGAGAAGAGATGTTTAAAGGGCAAATCTGTCCCTTTTTACAGTTAAATGTCAGTTTAATAGTCATGGGACTACTACTCAGCCAGTCATCACTGTGTTTTGAAAATGTGTCTCTTGTTTGTTAAGTCTGGATATGTCAGCCTCTGCTACTTTGATTTTGATCATTCTTTTTTAAAAACTGTCTCTGTCAGTCACTCAACTTTATGGAAGTGCAATACTAAATCACTGTAAATGAAGAATTTGTTTTAAAGAAGTATTAAGCAATTACAGCTATGCAAAATCAACCCAAACAACTCCCTTAAAAAAATACCTAATTCAAGCTCAAGTTATATTTGCTCAGTATTTTTGTCCCTAAGTGTCAGTACCCGACTAATCATGCACTGTTTCTCAACTAGGGGAGTAAGCTCAAGCCTTGCATCAGTGGCTCAAAAAGCAAGTGATTCACAGCGACAGATGTATATGCCACATCAGGGAAGTGATGTAAGAAACCAGGCCAACATGGAGAATAGCAGGGGGGAACACTGTAATGATACCATCCAATGGCTCCTGACGCCTGCCTTGTGAGTGCCTCCTCTCTGGCTGGATAGTGTGCCGTGAGCAGCCAGGCGGCGGTGCCTCATTCACGCCCAGGGAGGAGACAGACACCCACCGTCTGCCTCTTCTCTATGTCTGAATGCTCCGTCGCCCGTCCTCTCCCCCACCTCGATCCTGATGAGGCTTCCTGAGGATAATTAGTCATTAGTCAGGTGAGAGAGAGAGACAGAGGGAGAGACATAGTGAGCTCAGAGGTCTCTTGTCTACCTGAGGTTTTGTTACAGTGCCACCTCATCTTTGTGTTGTTCACTGCTTATGATGCTCAGTACGTTTTAGGAATTCTTATGCAATGAGATATTGTGATGTACTTCCAAAAAATGTATCTAGTTTTCTTTAACATGACTTTATTATGAATGATCTCCAAAATACCAGAATTTTTTATTCACCTACACTACGTGTAGGTATAGAAAGTGGGTGTAAAAGGGGGTCTCTTTTTTCTTCTTTGATGGATTTCTTCCCATATGACTGTATTCTGCATTGTCATGTCTTTAAAGTTTGACCAGTGTACCAAAAACCAAACAAACAACTAAATGGACCAAGCCCCATTCAGACCTGTTTAATAACAGGGGCAGGGTGGTGATGAAATACTTTTCCTATTCCTCTGTAAATAAACCCAGACAGCATTCAGAGCTGCTTCTTTATACAAAGATATCTTACAAGAAAACCATGTGACCTTAAAGCTAAAGTTGGTAATGTTAAAGAAACCAGCAAGAGTAAGCTAGATTTTGAAAGTATATGACCGCCCCCCCCTTCAGGTCTCCCCCCAAAGCCACCCCCCTCAAAACTCATGAACGTGCACTGCCTGACTACTGCTGGAGGACGAGTCCACGAGAGAGCGTTGGGGGAGGAGGAGCGCAATGCATCGTTGTCATCGGTAACCGTGTCCAACTACCTCATGTCTCATTCACATGTTTGAAAACACCGAACATCATCATAATGAACGTAAATAACCAACATAGCTGTTGTTAGTATTCACAGCGTCACTTTTCAGCCCTTCAGCTCCCTCAGTTCTTCTCACCATCGTTGAAAATCCACACTGATGTTGACTCTGGTTTGACCTCTTGCTTTATCCAACCTCCTTTGGTCGCAGCCTTTTCTTCTTCTGTCTTTCTTTTCTTTCTTTGCCATTCTTGTGCGACTACTTCACTAGCTTAAGCCGCCTAGCCGTGTGGAAGACACCGGGCATGCGCAGTGAGTGCAGGGTCAGAGTGCGCGCAGGTGGGCAGATGCGTAGCTGGACAGGCAGGCAGCCCGTCCAATCGTTTCATTCGGTCCGAATGAAATGATTGGACGGGCTTATTACTGTCCTGTGACAGCCACATTCACAATCATTGATTGCTGTCTGGATGTAAAGAGAATTCCAACAAATATAATGCTTCTAAAAGACATTACCTACCCAAGCTTTAATCACCAGCAGGCTTATCAAGGGTTCAAGGGTTCATTCATTTATCATTATACAACACAGCTATATAAAGAAATGCAAGCTGTAGTCCTTCATGCTATACACACAAAAAAAAAACACAACAAAAAACTATTAATTATGGTGGAGTCTGGAGGATGAGTTGAGGAGTCTCACAGCCTGAGGAAAGAAGCTGCTCTGTAGTCTGGTGGTACGACAGCAGCAGGGTAAACAGGCTGTTGCTGGGGTGATCTCGTAGTATCCTTCGGGCTCTACACAGGCACCTCACCTCACTAATATCACTGATGCTCATTAGATAAGTACCAATGATGTTCTGCGCAGTTTTAATCACCAGCTGCAGAGCCCTCCAATCCTGTGCCGTGCACAAACCATGCCAATTTGTAATGTTTCCAGTTAGGATGCTTTCGTTGGGAATTTTGCCTTTTTAAGTTTCCTTAAGAAATACAGGGTGGAGATTTGTGATGACCATGACAGGTTCTCTGTGATGCCGATTCCCAGGAACCTGAAACTGTTCACCTGCTCCACATCAGCTCCACTGATGTAGACAGGGGTGTGTATCTTTGTCTCCTTGTTTCTAAAATCAATGATCAGTTCCTTGTTTTGGCTGAGTTGTCTGAACGTTGGTGTTGCTGAGCTGGTGTATATTAGGCAATGTCAGGCAGAGTGTACTCTTGTCCAGTGTCAGCTGGGATTGGCTCCAACACCCTGCGACCCTCTAAGGATAAGCGGTATAGATAATGTTATACTGTTTATTGCATAATGTACCACATTATATTTTCAACATCACTGATACAGACATCTCTTAAGTATAATTACATAATCATATTCTGGTGTACTCTGTTATAGCTGACAGTGTCATATTACTCGTATGTACTGTATACTATAATCTTCTGACTTTGCTGCTACTAATCACACCACTGTGTCACTTTGCCTGAGACAGTATTGCACTCAGTTCATGTACTACACCAGTTGTGGGTGGTGTATGTGTACTGCTATTGCCTGTATGACGAGTATGGAGTTAACTGCTCTTGCATAGTTTCCATTTTATTATCTATTCTTATTTCTTTTATATACTTATAATGTATCTTTATCTTTATCCTTATTTTAGCTTTAACTTTCTGTTCACCTGTACTTATATCTGTCTTTGACTTCATACCATGAAGAAAACCTTGACAAGCGGTCTGCGAGACTTACTTGCGCCATGGTTTGTACGTTTAGTGTCTGAACCTTTTTGACTTCATGGTCTTCAATCGGTATTTCTGTGATGACATCTGCAGCTGGAGGTAACTCCTTCTCCCATAAGAACTGAGGTCCTGTAAACCACTTTGATGTGAGGAGCTCACTCCCACTTGAACCTCTTGAGGCAAGGTCTGCAGGGCTTTTGTCAGTAGGTACATATCACCACTGCTGAGAAGTTGTGCTGAGATGTATCTTCTGTATCCTATCTGACACAAACTTGTGGAAACGACGTGCCCTGTTGTTGATGTACCCTAAAACTACTTTGGAGTCAGTATTCAGTATTCATCAGTGTCTGCAAGACCAAGCTCCTCCTTTAGGGTGTTGCTTGCTGAGACAACTGCAGCTGTCAACTCTACCATGATGAGATACGTAGCTGCTTCATCTGTGGTGCTCTGATTTGAGACCAACACTGGTTTGGCTTTGGTGAAGCTGTCGTCATGGAGACAGGTTGGATATCTTCCTTTACAGGTGTCACATGAGTGTCTGTAACAGCAGTCTTTTACATTATGGCCTGGCTTCAGACGACCATAGCAGAGTTTCCTTTCCTTCACATATTTTCGTCTTTCATCCAGAGACTTCCTTTTAAACTCAGGACAGCAGTGCAGGCGATGTTTACTGTCTTAACAAAACATACATGGTAGCTTTAAACCTGTCTTTGACTGCACTTGATTTTCAATCTCTGTAACCATGGAGAACACTGAATTTAGTCTTCTTTTATTTAATATAGCATTTCTCTGTAGGTGACTGATGAGCAAAGAGCATGAAAGGAGGTTATAGGATGACATGTAATTAACATGAAGGCAACAAAATCCTGGAAGTTTGGAAATTCCTGTTTGTTTTTCACAACTTCAGTTCCACCATGATGCTGCCCAGTCAGGTAACTTTTGAACCAGTTTCTTATTTTCTTCACGGTCATTCAAAATGCCAAGACCTTTAACACAGCTTCCTAACATGCATGTAGAAAATAAACAAATATCCTGAATCCCCCAGCATCCTTTGGCTGGATCTTTGGCCAGTTTGCCAGTTTTTCTCTGAATGCTCTCTGTATAATTAAAACTTGACTGTACCTGTGTTTGAGACGGTTCCATGCATCTTTATAGGCTTCATCATCATTTCTAGAAAAGATGCCATTGAGTGGCTTTCGAGCTGGACCACCTATATACTTTTCTCTAATAATGCAATTTGTCTGCTGAAGAGATGTTCTTTCTGTCTATGAGTGATATGAATGAAGCCTTCCACTCGATGAACTGGATTGAGTCAGCAGTGAATACAGATGGTTCTGGCATTGGGAGCCCTTTCAGGGCTGTACTATCTTGGACTGCTTGAGCAAGACACTCTTTCTGTGGAGGCAATGCTGCCTTTGGAACATTAGTGGGCTGCTGGATGGGAGCTGAAGACACAGGTTACTGTGGAGACACACGCTGCTGTCCCCTAGTGCTGTAGTCAGCAGAGTAGACACTAGCCTCCTGCATTACTTCCTGATTGTAAATTACCAATATAGCTTGTGCAGCTCTTACATCCTTCCCTGCCTTTATTCTTTCCAGCTCACGTTTCTGAGCTTCGAGGTCTCTCCTCTGTTGTTCCTCTAGGCGCTGAATCCTCTCCTTTTGTCTTTCCTCCTCCAATAACACCTCATACTCTGCTTCCTTTGCTGCTAACTCTGCTGCAGCATCTGCTCTCCTATACCGGCCTTACACCAAACAACCTTTCGGAATAAAATCATGGGAGTCTTGCTAGAGCTGTACCGTGCTCCCATCATCTCGATCGTTTGGTGTAAAGTGGTGATAAAACTCAGTCCGAGCTGTCTTAAGTCAGTCTTTTTTTTGTCTCGACGTTCCGATAAAATCAAACATGTTTAATATTATCAGCGAGCACAACAATTTGACTCTCAGGAATGTCCAACTTTAGCTGCTTCTTAGGCTTACATGCCTGGGTCTTCCATTGTTCGTAAAGGTGAATGAGCCTTGTCTCCCTTTTGTGAGCTTCTTCTCTCTGAAATGCAAGCATCTTCTCTGTGGTATTCTGTCAGCAACCAGAGCAGAGTCCCTCTGCAGTAATCATGGATATCACTCAGGAGCGTGGTGGGACTGATGAGCTGTAGCATCCCCGGCTGAATGATGGTGTAACTCTCCAACTGATGGTTCACAACAGCTTCACTGACAATACTGTAACTCTGACTCTAACTCTAAAAACATGCCATGAACACATCGTAAGAGCTAAGAAGAAAACAAAACAAAATATTACCATTTTTTAGCTTAACAAAATGACAAACTCTGATAGGGTGCTACAGGCAAGCGTATTTAACTTAAAATGAAATGATTAGTTAATTAGTTATTAGTTTTTAACATTAAACATAACAAAAACAGTGAAAATCACACATAAAATGCAGCTTTAATCATCTCAAATTAAGCATGGTTCATATATCCTCTGCCATATACTGTAGCTACAGGAATACACACTTTAATAGCACTGCATTTCTTCAGACCACCAACTTTTTTTTTTTTTACCAGAAATGTTAACTGCTTGTTAAGCACGACAGAATTGTGGTCCATTGGGTTAATACAGCTGTTTTGCTAGATTACACACACACTCTTTTTCAAACTCAGAAAAACTATAAAAAAGCATTATAATGTTAGTCAATAGAAACGAAACATGGACAAATCCTGTGCCCTTATCAGCCAAAAAGTCTGACACCCTCCTTCGGTTGGAAGACACACCTGCTGTTTTGCCGTGCATCTTTTTCTCCTACATTACTCCTTCAAAATAAAAACACCGGCCTTCACAATGGAACTAATGGAATGAATGAACATGAAAAACAACAGATTATTTAGGTCATTTACAGTGCTCTACTGTCTTGTCTGACTGATGTTCAATTCTAGTGTCTTTTCAGGAAAATATTAACTGGATAAAAATATTAGCCAAAAAACGAAGTAAGCAGTACCATACTTTTATTCAGCCCTGAGTAGTGTCTGTAGGTATTCCTTTCAGATTGCTTATACCCCTAACAACCTTCACTGGGCATATACCCTGACAACCTTTACTGGGCATATACCCCTGACAACCTTTGGTAAAAGTTGACATACAGGCTGCCCTGTATGTCGCCTGAGAGGCAAAGCTAAGGGCAAAAAGATTCCATTCACTTTGCTGGTCCTGAAGCTCATTGCTTTGAGGGCATGGTACAGTAAGTAAGAAAATCAATGTGAAACTATAAAAGTCAGGGGGCCATGTCCCCCCCTTCCCCAGTGGAAATTACGCTCTTGCTAGATGCACAAAAATACAGAAATACACTTTTACAGTGTCTCTCCAGGCAGAACTTGAATTTTGGAAAGACCAGGGAGTGCACCAAAAAACAGCAGGTTATTCGGATCGTAATTATTATTGGGGATGAGGGTCAAAATCACTGACAAGTGCATGGAACATTAAAATCACCTGACCTTACCTACAGAAATGATTCTGTCTGAATGGGGCTTAGGAAATAATGGATATTTACTTTTGTGCTGAAGTGTTTCAGGGTGATTTTCTCCTTTAATGAAGCACCGTGCCTGTTTACATCCTTCAGTACTTCATTTCAGCTCATCAGTGCACTTCCCTGCTCTAACATCCAACAAAGTCTCTGTAGGTATTGATTTTTGTGTGTCTGCATTTCCCTTTGTTGTGTCTAGTATCTAACATTTCCCCTCTCTCCCTTTCTTTCATTCTGCCTCTCTCACTCCAAACTGAGCCTCACATAAGTGGGAAATTGGACATGACTATTTCGACCTCTGCGTGTTCTACCTCACACACCTTCTTGCTGGGATCTCAACCCACCACTGAATGCTAAATTCAATCAAAGGCAACGCCACTGTGATCAAGGGGCTGGTTTCACAGTTGCTTTTGGCTCAGTCTCCATGCGCTTTGAACCGAAACCACTAAGGACATCAGGAGCTAGACTAAATACACACACAGAGTCCCCAAAGGCCTTTTTTTGTTTTTCATATATTTTCTCTCTGCATGAGCCAGGGGCACGGGAATCCTATGCCAGAGCGTTTATTGATCCAGAGCACGGTCCTCCAGAGCCCCTGCCTCTCTTAACATTGAGCACATATGAACTAACACAGGCGCTGCAGTTTTTCATTATGTGAAATGTAGATGTGATTGAGAAATTCTGCCACTATGGGCCTGATTCTGGGGCTGAAGAAAGGGCCTGAAAACCACACTTTGAAAGCATTTCTGAAGAGCTCACTGAATGTAAAGCAAAAATGAAACTGCTGACAGACACTTCACAGATTGTGGATAACACTACAATATATTTGGCATTTGTGCAAACATAGACTTGTCATCACCTCCAGCCCTGCAGTGACATTATGTCTTACATTAATGTACTTCTTATTCAGCTGAATGTCTCCTTTCCTTTTGTATTTGTCAGTATCCAATTTGTGGCTGTCAGATTACAGATCCTGCTCTATTCTGATTTTTGAGCTCGAGTCAGGTTTAAAAAATGCATTGACCTCAGACCACTGGCACTACCCAGACCCCAAGATTCTCCTGTCCAAACCAAAATTGTGCCTTTGAGATGTTGTGTGTTTTGTGAACCCAAAGACTGAGCCAGAAATTGCAAATAGTGCACTGATAAGGTGGTTAGAGAAGCAGAGCATTGATTTAGCTCCAACCTTAATGTGACTTAGAAAGTAAAGAACAACCCTTACTTACTTTCCAACTGCCTCAAGAGCCCCTTCACCAAAGCACAAGTAAGGTCAGAGTAAAGTCAAAACAAAAAACAACCAGTCAAGTCTACTTAAAGTCACTCACTCATGGACCATGGTGATGGACCACTGAGCCTGTGAAAACTGTTGTATACTGTCCTCTGTGGCTCTGGGATTAGCTTTGTCAAGTTTGACAAAATAACCCCTGGTGATGTTATAGTGATGTCATTAGGGTTATTTATCTTGGTTTGGGCTTGGACACTACTGATCTTTAAAGGACAGTTTGTGTTACAAACTGGAGATAATGGAGTTTGAAAAACGTAGCCATTTGCCAAGCATGGAGGGTATAATGCAGAGATGCTATTGAGTTGTTATTATGTTATTAGTTGTTATTAGTTGTTATTATGGGAAGTGTAGGATCCAGTGTTTTCGGATCTTGACCCATACTAGGGACTAAAAGTCAGCTTCAAGAGAGCAGAGACGACCTGAGCTGGGTTCAGTCTTGCGGCAGGAAAGCTATAGTGGTTTCAGAGCAAAGGATTTGTACACAACCTGTCATCCACATATGAAAACCTTGGACGAGGCTTACAGTCTCAATAAAAATATATATATAATATTTTCAATCGCTCCAAACTTTTTTCATTCATCTCTGATGGGGCAAAACACTCAACTCTTGTGATGGATTAGTTTGTCAATGAGGGCTGAGCATCCAAAAAGGCTGTGTAACTTTGACACAGCATTTGTCAAATAATGTGTTGCAGTACCATATGTTGGTGCCTGAGCCTCTGTGTAGTACATGACAAGCCATTATGGTGCCAAATAACTTTGAACAGACTCTATGAGAACCAGCCAGGCTGTGGAATTCGGGCCTCTGCTGCGTCTGACAAGGAACATGCTGAATTTTTTCAAAACTCTCTAATTCCACAGAGCTGATATTGCAAAACGTAGTCCCATGATCAGAGGGCAAATGCAAGGGTAATTGTATTTAGTAAAAACTACTGCTGTTAATGCAGCAATTATTTTATACCCATATTTTAAAATATTTTTACTTACTTAATCCTCTTCATCCTATCCTGAGGTTAATCTTGGCTCGTTCATCACAGTTTTGTGCCACGTCACTTTTGCTCGTCCAGGTTTTGTTTTGCCTGGTGGAGTCCATTTCAGCGCAGCCGATCTGCTTCCATTCGAAGCATATGGCCCAGCTATCACTGTGGCCATTGCCTTATTTCAGTGATGACGTTCTTGCTTTTTTNNTTTTTTTTGCATAATTCCAAGCCTGTGATACTGTTAGGCCAGAAGATGCCACAAAGCCTTCTCAGGCATCAACTGCGGAATCGAGACTGTCCTCTCAAGAAAAACGACAGCATCAGTCATTTCAGAAAATGCCCTAAAATAATGTTCGTTGCCCCAGAATTACATTCATATGGTCTTTTTTCTCTCATTCGATACGTTTTTTTCCCCACAGAAAAACTGTGCAGTTGATTTGGGAGAAAATGGAACACAGCTTCTGAGATAGAGCAATGAGGTGTTGTATGCTGGGCCGACTGGCAGACCACAGTAACACAGGAAGTCAGATTTTTAGCTGTGGAATGTTGTGTTTGAGAAAATATGGCAATGCACTAGAGATCTGTGAAGGAAGAAGAAAAAAACCTTATAATTACATTACAGTACACTTATTTAGCTGACACTTTTATCCAAAACGACTTACAATAAATGCAATGCATGCAACTATTTGGATACAAACAAAAAGTAGTAAGAATCATGCAAGTACATCAAACTTCAAATAATGTACCAATAAAGAACCACACCTTCATAGCGCTTTAAGTGCAGCATTAGAAAGAAAGAGAGATAGAAATTTTTTAATTTAATTACATTTTTTCATGGGCTAAGGTGCAGTCTGAATAGATGACTTTTCAGTTGGCGACGGAAGGTGTGTCGAGTCAATGGGGAGCTCATTCCCCCATTGTGGAGCCAGGACAGCAAACAGTCGTGTTTTTATTGAATGATGACTATGTACCCTGCGTAGTGAGGGAGTAGCAAGCCGTCTAGCGGGAGCAGAGCGTAGTGGACAGGCTGGGGTGTATATGGTTTTACCATGTCCTGGATGTAGGATGAGCCAGAGCCATTCGCAGCACAGTATGCAAGTACCAGTGTCTTGAATCGGATTCTAGCAGCCACCAGTAGCCAGTGCGGGGAGTGAGAGTTGATGAAGGTTTTGACTACCCGCTCAAAGCACTTTGTGATGGTAGAGGTGAGTGCTACTGGGCGTTCAGGCAGAGGGTTTGGGGCTTTCTGGGGACAGGGACAATGGTGGTCTTCTTAAAACATGTGGGAACTACAGACTGGAGCAGTGACAGGCTGAAAATGTCTGTGAAGACATCTGCCAATTTATCTGCACACACCTTGAAAGCTCGGCCAGAGATGCCATCCAGTCTTGCCTTGCGTGGATTAATCCTTTTGAAGGATTTGCACACATCTGTCCTGAATATGACTAGTGGGCAAGGGTCCTGGGCCTTTTGTAGCTCCTCAGCCGGGGAGTTGCTCTCAAAGCGTACATAGAAGGTGTTCAGATCATCTGGGAGAGATGCAGACATTACCTCAGCACTGCTGATTTTCTTTTTGTCGTCTGTAATAGTTCTTAGTCCATGGTTTAGGCAGAACAGTGATGCAAGTCAAGGGCCAGGTTCCAGCTCACAGGGTCCCTAGTACAAGACTCTGTTCAACAAACTGTTGTAATAAACCACAATTATTTTTTAAGAAGACTGAGAATCTAGAGCCATGCTAGCAGTTCTGTGCAGCTGTACTCAAAGCAACTACAAGGAACTTTCATTTTGTGTTGATTTTGGCGGCCCCTGTGGACAAAAGCGGCAGTGTTTCACTACTGCCTCTTGTCGTAAAGATCTTGATCTGGCTAGCACGTGTCTGATCCCGGACCGCCCCGACTCCCCACCTGATCAGCAAACTTTCTGTTGCTGCTGTTACACAGGTTAGATCCACCAGCCCACTGTGAATTCGGATTTTATCTACCTGGGCGGGCCACCCAAGTAGAGCCTATGTAAAATGCTGTCTTCATAATAAGCCAACAGCAAGATATAGCTCGGTAGCAAGGCCAACATAAAATGTTACGTTATAAGCCAGTTGTATTACAGTAATGTCCACATTGACAATGTATTTCATAAATAAAATAGACATATTACATACCTGTCTAGGAGGAAGAGGGCCAATTCAGGAACGGTTTTGAATTCTTTCAAATCCCACAATTCTCTCCATCTGTCGAATGACCGACCAAGGTGACTTTCGCCCGTGCTCTATCACTGTCCCTTTGAGCTTTTCTTTGTCGTTTGGTTAATTCTTTTCTTTTTCTCTTTGCTGATCCTGCCCCAGTATCAGCCATAACCACAAAATATAATGCCAAAGCAGGTCTGTTCAATGCTAAAATTCTCTAAAGAAAAATCTCCTCCTGCTTCCTTTTAACTGGCTAACGTACTACTCACTGCCAAACTTTGACTGGTAAATGTAAACATAGGCTCTTCCTGGCTGCGTGCCGTAAATCGTTTCGTCTGATTTTGTGGAAAAATCCAATCCAGGGACAGGAATAAAGAATAACTATTAGAAACTAATAGAAATAGCCAATCTTCTCCCTGTTGGTTTTGTTTGCTTATGTAGGTGATATAGAGGCATCAGTATTAAATTGAGACTGTTTCATAACTGGTTAAAAACTCTGCTCGTAAGCACAGCAGTGCTTTAAGCTAAATGCTGACGCTAGCATGTCAACATGCTCACAATGACAATGTTAACATGCTGATGTTTAGCAGGTATAATATTTACCATGTTCACCATCTTAGTTTAATATCTTAGCATACTAACATTTTCTAACTACCACTTAACACAAAGTACAGCTGAGGCTGATGGGAATGTCATTAGTTTTGCAGGTATTGGTCATAAACTGAAGTATTGGAGAAATTAAAATGTCGACCTGATGGCGCTAGATGAAAAGTTATAACCAAAGTCGTTATAGTTTATCCTTCTGTCTGTTGGGAGCAACAGTCAAGGTTACGTTATAGTTTATCCTGAGGGGAACATGAATGTCTGAACAGTTATTGAGACATTTCACACAAAACCACAAATGTAAACCTCACACTGGCACTAGAGGAAAAGTCGGGAGATTATTAAAGTCACTCACTAATTTGGATGAAAATAAACCTTTGACTTAGTTTTATAACATAAAACCTCTCATGTCATCTGAGACCGGACTGCTAACTGAGTTAAAACATTGTGAAGAAGCACTTCACACACCTGGAAATAACTGACAGCAGACCTGACACATGTCCCACCTCTGAGTTCTATTTCCAGGCAGACAAATTCAGTTTCACTTCCTTTTATGAAAGTTTTGATCCTTATTCTGTTCAGATTATTTATGTGCTTTCTCATACTTCTCTCTTATAAAATGCCCTTTTATGTCTAATAGAAAACACTTAGATTTTCTCTTTTTTACAGAGTGTGTTATATAAATATAAAGTGATGTGTTTTGCACTGCCTTACATGGACAGAATGGAATTAGTCAACTGATATATACAGTAGCTACAGTATAGTACAGTGACTTTTGTACTGGATTAAGGGCATGTGTAAACATCTCTAAGTCAGCTTTCTTTTTTTGCTCGCTTTGCATTGTTGTTTCATTATTTCACTATTGAAACTGCTGTGAAAACAAAAACTTAACTCAAAGCTTAACTCAAAGCTTTTTTCATGAGTTAATTTTTTTTTGTCAAACCACTATTTCCAAGGTCAAGAATGAACTTCACTCAAACATTACGACATTAACTGACTGAACTTTTTAGCATAGAGTAGCAGCACTGACAAATTCCACTGTGAGTATTCAAATACAAATCACATCTACTGCATTTTGTACCATATGTCCATGCAGTTCTTAGGTGCTTACAGTGAATAGAACACATCAGATCTGCTTCACATGAGATAAATATTTCAATTGTCTTAGGTGATGTTTACATCACAGACATTAAACTACACACATGTACAGACACAAACACACCACACACTGATCCCTTCAGTCCCTGTCAGATCCGGTGTCTGGCCCCAGCAGACAGAGGGTTGGATGTAAGCAGCTCTTCATCTCTCCGCCACATTAGAGTGACACATGGAAACGAGGCTCCCTGGGTGTTTGTGGTGGCAGTAGCCCGGTGAACTCTGGCTGAACCTCAGCCTCTGACGACTTCCAATGGGTCAAGCCAGAGCTGAGCAAAAAGAGTCACAGAACACACACACTGTCCATTCATATGATTATCCATAAATCATTTTCAAATTAAATATCCAGCATTTAAAAGATATTGGCGTCCATTTTGAAACATTCCTCACATGAAAGCTAATCACTTATGACTTGCTCATTTTTTTGTGGCTTTTTTCTCATAATAATAATCATAATAATAAATTAATCTTAATGCTTATTAAAAATCGGGTCACTTACATGTTTGTATTCAGTATTCAGTGAACATAATAATGTTTTGTCTAATTGAGTACTTGGCATTTTGAAATAGAATTGTTAATATGCTAGTTCAGACTACATCTAAAACATACATAGCTTACTCTGTATACCATAAAAGATATTATCTACGGATATGTATGTGAAAAAAGACACATTTTCAAAGTTAAAGGTTTTTAGGGGGAGAGTTTCCATTTTCTGTCTGTGTGCAGTTGCAAATATGTTCACATTTTATTTAGCAGCCTCCAGGGCCTAAAAGGATCACAAATCTTCCTTAACACATAAACACTCTTTAGTGTTGTATTAAAGTTTTAAAGAAACAAGCACCATTTAAGAAAAATTACACTCAAACATAAACAAATTCTGAAACAAAATGTAAGCCAACTGAAGTTGTGATTGATCATAAAATACAACAGTGTACACACTCTGTCAATGAAACCTTTCATATACTGTACATCGAAGTATAAGTAATAACTAAGAAAAATACAAAATATTCTTTAAATGGCAATCTTCATACGGAAATGTATTTCTAAGTGCAGAAGTAACATAAGTAATATTCATAGAATACTAGAGGAGACATCACTAATAGTAATAGTAGTAAGAAATTACTAAAAGAGTTACAGGACAGAAAAATATTGCAAGTTATATAATATATAATATAATATAGGCATATAACACAACAGGACACTACGTGTTGGCTATTCATTGCTAGAACTTTAAAATGACTGTAAAAGATATTGACAGTCAGTGTAGCTTAGCTACAGTAGTGTTAAATATGGAGCAGTATTGTCCCACCACACACAGGAATTTATGCTAAAATGTTAAAATGGAGCAGTAATATTACAGTAAGCAATATACTAAAGTGTTTGCATAGAGAAAGCTGTCCATCAACATTTAGGAGTTTATTCTGAAGTGTTAGACTTTACTTTTCAAGGTTCAAGGTTCATTTATTTGTCATTCTACAACACAGGGTTAGTTAGTTAGTTATTTTATTTTCATCCTTTCGGAAGTTCTCTTTGTGTCTGTGGCAACAGTCAGACAAATACAACTACACAAAAAGGACATTAGAATTAAAGACAGACATTTAACATAAAAATGCTCCACAACATCATTACCAACAATCAACGGAATGCAAGCTGTAGTCCATTCATGCTACGCAAAAAAAATAGTTAGCCTGCGGAAAGAAGCTGCTCTGTAGTCTGGTGTTACGACAGCAGATACTTCTGTATTGCTTGTTTTATTGAACAGACCTGCTAAACATGCTTAAGTGCTGATGTAAGTATCAACACAGTGTAATATCAGAGCCAAAAGTGTAACCTTACTAGAGGCCCATGGATACTACACATCTGATATAAAAAGACACAAAGATAGATATGTTTTCAGATGTTATCTTTGTAAACAGTTCCTACTCATCTGTTACTGCATGGTCGTTGCCTCAAGCATCCACTTCTGTGTGATCAATTATCAGACGGTGAGATTTGTGATGCGTATTGTCAGAGCTGCTGGATTGAGACATACAGTTAGCTGAGGACCTGCCTCACTGTGACTGATGGCACAGGAATGTTCAATCCTTTCAGGTGAAGTTAGAGCTGAACCTGGGCAGGATGCACGTTGATGCATGTTATGAATGTGCGTGGGTAAAGGAATATTGCATGTCCAAGTATGTATGTGTGTATGGTTTTATTTTATTTTTTGTGTACAGGTTTTTGCCCAAAACATATCCTGATTTTTTTTAAAGGAGCAGATTGGTTTAAAGCAATTTTCACCTGTATTTTATTTCCCAATAAAATAAGTACAGTAAGATGCTCCTACTGATAAAAAGCAAAGAGAAAAATGCTGAGAAAATGCAAATGAGCTGCTGAGTCCTTGAGCTTTAAGGTTCATTATTGGTCTTAGTTTTGACAAAAAAATCTTAGCTCAAGGTCACTTACTGGAAGTTTTCTGGAGTTTTCAGCCACAAGTTATGGCCTTCATCAGCACATGGAGCTTGTTTAGTTGGAGATGGTTCAGTAATTATCACATGACCTCAGTAAAATTTGGAAAATTTGGAAAAATTCCAATAAATGGCCATTGTGCTTAGATTTCTCAAACTATAATAATTCATAATAATAATCAACATAAACAGATAAATTCCAAAATGTTATTTTAAAAATAGAATATAAATAAGTAAGTTTAAAGCTGCACCTAAGAACTGTATGACCACTAGGGGGCAAAAAAAAACTCAAAACAAGCTTACATAGACAGTACACATAAAACAACATGGGCATAAATTATGGTCCTCTTTCTCTTCATGTGGCAACTGTAATTCACTGATATTTTCTCTTTTATTACAGTAACTGGTATTGTTTGGTTTTATTGGGCTGCCACCTTTAAGTGTGCATGCACATGTGTATGTGTGAATATTTTGAATATGTGTGTTTGCGGGTGTGTGTTGACATGTCCATATATTGTCTGTGATTGCGAGTATGTGTATTTATATCTGTGTTACATTAGAAAGTGTAATAATATCTACTGTATATACCCATGTAAATTACAAGCATAGATGTTTGTAAGCTGTAGTATTTGTGTGTGTTTGTGTATGCACCAACTACTTGTTTTTCTGTGTGTGCATGTACCATGAGTAGCAGGTGCATGTATGTGAATAAACAGATATATACAGTGTTTGCTTTTGCATATACTTATGCATCTAAGAGTGGGTATGTGAGAGGATATAAGAAGATACTGTAGGGTGTGTGTGTCTGTGTATGTGCGTGTTTCTGTGTGTAAGGGCAATAAGTGTGTGTGGTGTCTGTTGGTGTTCAAGGTGAGGAAGAGGAGGACAGCATCTAATCTTCTGTCTGCGCATTGTAGCGCCGGCCAGGCAGACAGGTAAAGGCCATTACTCCTGACTTGAACGATATTAGACACAGTCAGACGTGCCCTGGTTCTAAAGCCTAAAACTCATTCCATCTCTACGTGACCTTTGCCACTATCACAACGCAGCAGAAGGTTAAGGTCGATTGTTAAGGTTAAGGTGCAAAGCGGTGTGAAGCCTTGCTTTCTTTCTTTCTGCATCCGCCCAATAAATCTGACACTCACCGCGCTGTTGCATTGCACAAGGTAAGATGAATCACACTCTGAAGAGGACAACATCCCTTTCATTTTTGTGTTAAAAAGCGCAATAATGATCACAACAGCCCTACTTAGAGCAGACAAAGTATCATTGGTTCACCTATGGGAATTGAGAACTCTCAGCTGCATATTTCCACCAGGTTGTAGCAGCGGTTCTATTGCTAACAGAATGGCAGCACATATGGCCCTCTGTGTTTTTGGCAGATACCATACGGCTAAATATACCTTACAGCAACTGGCAGGGTGATAAGCATTCATCTTGAGAGAATTACCAGAACATCACTTTGTTTTTTTCATGTTGTCTGTTCAAGATCCTCATTTTTACTTTTAAATAATAAAGGCATATTTTTTAAGATTCTCCCCAGGCTTGATCCTGTTTTGGGGAAGTTTGTACATGCCTGGGAGGAGGCATTGCCTTAAAAGCTAAAATCAGGGAATAAAGTCATATGTCTCTTTGATAAAATATTCACAATGGTTGCATGTTGCCAGTTTACAGCATATGTATTGTTGTTTTCTTCTACTTGCTTTCTTGCAGCATTGCCAACTATTTTCAATGGAAAGTAGCTAAGCCTGCTCGAAGAGTAGCTAGATTACATCACACCTTAATTTGCTTTTTATGTACAAACAAGTGCAACCCTGAATGTCTTTGAGGAGTGACTGTCTGAAAGTGTACAACATTAACCTCATTTTATCGTGCCTCGCCCCTCTCTATAGCAACAGCCTTTTCACCCCGCCTTCAAGTGTGGCCAATAGGAACAACTACTATCAGTTTTGCCTTCAGATGTGGTCCAATGACACGTCGTACGAACCAGTTCTTTTTAAGCATACCCCCGCCTTTAACCTGAGAGATGGACTCTGATAGGTGTGTATATACAGGTATGCTGCTACACCTGTTACTAGTTACCTCAAACAGATATAGACACAGTAAGTAGGTTACTGTAGTGCTATAAAGTAACGTGATATGACCAGCAAAGATGACTGAACCTAGCTACGTCCCTATGTGAAACAGCAAAGTGAACTTTTATCGATATGGCAAATCTGCTGATCTGTACCTGATTATTACGTAGTCAGGTCTTTTGTGTAAGAAGGACCAAGCGTATGTTCTCAGAAGGAGCATGTGTGTTTTTTTTAGTCTGTATTTGTGTGCGAGAAGCGTCTCATACAATCCAGATGTAACGTGTTGCAAAGAGACCACACAGAGGCTCATGTTGACCTCTGCAGGGTCAGTGCTTCCATTTACAAACGCTACACACCTTGTCATCTGCAGACACCGTCATGAAGCATCCAGGAATAGGTGTGTTCCACAAACCCCTTAATGCACTAATTTGCCATGCAGTTTCTGTGTTTACACAAAAACACGTGCTTGACCTCTCCTTCCATTCTCTCTCGCTTCCACACCAAAGGGGGAGCTGAAAGCAAATCTGTTTCTTGCAACGGTGTAATGGTTTCCATATGGGAGTCCTCGGCTCCGAGTCTGCCGCAAAGAGAGTCTGTAAACCTTTGAGGTGCACATGCAGCGGTTTCCAAAGTTCAGCTATGGGAACAAGTGGGGATCATAGGACAATGATAGAGCTTTTATGGGCTGGTTCTATCCAGCTTCTTGGAAGATTATGATTTAGCAGGCAAGGGAAAGGACATGGATGGCTGGAATTAGGAAGTGCTGTCACATATGAACTTGAACACAGCACACACGGAGCACACACAAACTCCCTCACACAGAAAAAGGTGCACACACTATCAAAGATACAAAAAACATGATAATTATACAGCTCTGCACCAAACGGCTGTGACATTCCCACTTATCACATTCCACATCTATTACGGACGATGTGCCCCTGCATATATAACATAAACTTAGTGGTTAACACTTTTTAGAAGCTCTCAGACACGCTGGTGATGAAGAGCAACTGCTGCTGAATTGGAGCTTGCGCATGCTGGTAAATGCACCTGCAGTAAGTTAATCAGTCAGTGTCTCAGCCAGCTTATACAGACCAGCTGTGCAGTTCTGTACTCTGGAGGGTCCCCTGGAAAAGCAGCACATTTCCCATCATGCTAGAATCGGGCAGATGATAAATTGGGATCCAACAAAGGCGGCCATTCAGCCTCGCTAAAAAGCATATAACCAATTGCTTGTGGATGAGCGATGAACGAGAATTATGCCCCACAATTGTATGTATTCCTTACTCTCCGCCTACAGCAGAATCACTCCTGCTGCTCAGCTTGAAATGAACCTGACCTGATTTTAAGCTCGCCTGAACCTAAATTGTGTAGCATCTTCTCTAATAAATATGGTGTTTAACAGATTGCAACTCATACATCAAGGTTGATCCATCTAATTCCTCTCATTAATTGTGGCATGTCCTGTAACTAATTTGTGCCTCTGTGACGTGTTGCAACAGCAGCTATAGGTAATTAATTTGCCATTTTTTATTTCTCGACACCGCCCTCAGCTGATTACGCACACTGCCCAGTCAATTAAGCACTGCCTCAATTATATCACAGCAAGTGATAATCTAAGTTCTCTTAAAGGACAACACACTCCTCACAGATCCTGTGCTTTTCACACACTGTGAGTCTGTGAGTGGAGCCACATCAGGAGATATTTCACAAAAGTTTGAAAATGTGGCTCTTGTCTGTTAAAGGGAGTACTACTCAGTTGTATAATCTCTTCTGTGGTTCTGGAGAAGTTGGAGAAAATAACCCTGATGATGTCATTGTGATGACATTAGGTTTATCTCATACTAGAGACTTTAATACCAGAGACTAACAGTCTGGATATCTCAGCCTCTGAAGTGCAACACAAGAACCTCACAGTCCCCTTTTTACGAAGATTTACATAGCAGGTTTTCCTCACGTAGGTGGAAAGTCAGCCACATACTGCAATAGTGAATATGGAATATTCTTTTTCAACCTTAAAGTCAGGACCCCACGTGATGTTGCCTGATATGTAAATGTACACAAAAGTTGTACACAAAATATCCTCCATTGTTTACATTGATTTTTTTCACCAGTTAATGTGAAAATCTTTAAAATCAATTTCATCCTGTAAAAGTTTCACCATAATTTAAAAAATGCATGAAAAAGTAAATTACTTAAATTTCATGAACTTCACAGGACTGCTTGTTGATACAATGTGACATTTAGCACAGGTGTACACGTAGTGAAGGAAGCAGCCTTCATGAGCTAGTTTCAACCGTGGTGCGATCTCTGTGGATCTTCCAGCCAGTGCTACCAAACAGCTGACTGAGCTGCCATGTGATTCGCAAGTTTGGAGTTTCCCTTTGCAAGCACTGTGAAGCTGGATTCAGTTCAGATTCACAGTGTCAACATTTTGCGCTTTAGGACTCTTAAGTTGCATAGTGGTGCTTGCATAGTAGACTGAAATGTTATTTCATATTTCCATTAAAATCCTGTCTGTCATTAAAAAGTATCCAACATCAAACAAAGGTATTTATTCGGAATAGTTGGGGTTGTGAAAATCGTCTGTATCTAATAAGCGTGACAGATAACTTTGTCACAAATTTGTAAACATACATCAAGATGCAACCAAAAAAACAGTAGCTCCTTGCAAAAAAGGAAGAAATTGACTAAAACACAAAATTTCTGGTAATGTAATTTATACAGTAGTACAATATGCAGAAAATATAATATTCTTTAATCAATCAAATACATTTCATTTTGTTGCTTTACTTGTCAATTCTCATTTTAATGAAAAAGAACCTGAACCTGAAAAAACCTTGACCTGGACAACTTCCCGTCCTAACTCCACTATACACACACAGACATGCAAGCACACACACACACACGCACACGCACACACACACACACACACCACGCCTGCCAGTATACATTGGAGTCCAAAAATATTATCAATGACATCATGACATCCATATGACCAGCAATGAAACCTGTGATCTACAGTGTGCCTGCCCAGCACCGTTTAACAACACTGACTGTAAGAAATAAAACTCAGCAACAGAGTCGCTCTGGTTTTTCATTGCATTTAATCTGATTACAGAAACTCTACAGCTGTTTGGATGCCCTGGATGCCTGTTGTCTAATAATTGACAGTTAATACAAATGTTGATGTTAATTTTAATTCTGGATATGACCACTCACTGATGCACTTGTTCACTGAAATTTCCTCAATTGAATACACAGTTACAGGTTCAGACACACACGTGCTCTCTCTCTCTCTCTCTCTCTCTCTCTCTCTCTCTCTCACACACACACACACACACACACACACACACACAGAATTCCATGGGGACCACACATGATGCTTGCTGGTGTTAAAACTGTTAGCCACGGTCTGTGCTGAGCTCCATTCCCAAAATGCCTCCCAGTTGTAACTTGAACTCTTTGAGGAACACACAGGATGAGCCACTCCAGCTTCCCATCTCTCTCTGTCTGAGTCTCTGTCTCTCTGCTCTTCATACACTATCACACTCATTTGAAACATCAACACCCTACCTTACCATAAACCTTTCCCAATCTAGTGATTATCACTCAAGCTCGATCTAGTGCAGTGAAATTCATCCTCAGACACAAACCATTTGTCAGTAGCCTTGGGCCCCTCAGGCTCAGGACAGGTCGTAGCAGCCCAGTATCCTTTTACCTTTGTATCGGACAATTGTTTCAAATGTCCCCTTCCAGTGCAGGAAGTAGTGTGCCCTTCACATAGCAGAATGAAAAGTAAGGGGTGAATGGGCATGTAATAATTGATTTTCACACCAGAAGCTGGAGTTAATGTTTTCAGACCAAGTGTTCATGTTGTCTTCTTTTAAATCATAACCACAGTCTCTTTGTAATCTTAATAATACTGTAGTTGCCATGCACACGCAGTGTTGGAATTAATAATTCTTAAAATGTTGGAAATGAAAGTTGAAAAGTATTAGCAGTGAACATAATGCAGAGTTTTGCAGAATCTTCCAATTTTTATATGTCCTCCCCAGACAAAGCTTTCATGCACAGCCTAAACAACCATGACTGCAGTCTTTTCCTAAGCTTAACCTAGTTGTTTTTGTGCCTGAACCTCTCGAGAGATGGTGGATCAGTACACACAGTCATATAAATCATTTATACAATTTTTCACAATTGCTAACACACATTTCTCTATACTGAGTTCACTTTTTCAAAACTCTTCACACGTCCAGCACAACAGAAGTCAACAGAAAAATGTGTATTACCAGTTGTAAAAAACTGTATCAACATGTAACAAATTTGGAAGGCATTGACAAACAACCTCACATGGGTAATTTGGAATGGCAAAAAATTCCATTGTTGTTGTTTAATTTGATGACTTATTGCCAATATCAACATTGTGTTTGGCAATAAGGTTGGTTCTACATATACATCATGCCTGAGGTGGAAAATTGTACAAGGAAAACTGACATAACATTACTGCAATTAAGTAGGAATTTCAGAAGAAGTTGTTGTGATAAACATGTTAGCATGTTAGCATTTGAAGTAGTGTCTCTGGCCACCTGAGGGGTGTACTACGAAGCAAGTTCCATATAGCCAGGCTTTCTTTGTGTTTAGCTGGCTTGATAAAACCTAAAACCCCAATCAGAGATAACGGGTATCACAACACTGGTTATCAACTTTCTTCATCAGGCTCTGTCCACGTTCCCATAAAAGGGGGCGTTTGGCGCCTCATTTGACTCTTCTGCCACACCAAATGGACCAGTCGCGTGCCACCTACTTCAGTCAAGAGGAACAGGTTGTTATAATGGAGAGCTGTGAAGAATATAAAAAAGTTATTAGGGCAAAAAGCAACACTGTTGCTGCAAATAAGGTGAGAGAAGAATGCCAGCAGAAAATTGTTAATCGTGTAAATTGGTAAGTTAATATATTTATTTTACCACTCAGTGCACTCTCAATGCCTCCCGTTTATTTCTAAAGTGACAACTTCACATTGTAGAGCTCTGAAACTTTAAACCTGATACAGCAGATTTAAACTTTATACTCACTGCATAGGCCTGACACTGTCCTGTAATGAAGGAGATGTGGAAATCTCTTTAGTTTTGGCCAAATCAAAGTGAAATGAATTTTATTGATTGAATATTATCTGTGATAAATACCAATAGACTAATCAATTTTCTAATCGGTGTTCTATTAACTGCGGTACCAGCAGTGTAAAACGGACTTGACAGCAAATCAGAACCAATCATAAAAATATAATCCAAAGTGGTGTGTAGCTGCTGTGCCTTCATCATTCTTTTAGTGTGTGGATGATCTGCTGTGTAAAATGCCACCTTCGTGACATTGCAAACTCTGGCTTTAGGCTCAACATACCTCGCTAACCCATTAATCTCGCTTCGTAGTACACCTCTCTGATGAATATAATAAGCCCGACATTCACTCTACTTTTAGCTCTGTTTTGGTCTTAATTTTTCAGTCTTTAGCTACTAAATGCTCCACAATGTTCATCAGCTAGTTGCTAGCTTTATCTATCTGCTGCTTGGTGCTGGGCAGGCAGTGTTCAGTGAGTTTATCAGAGCCTTTTCACTCAGAACAGTTGCCTGCTGCTGCTGGGAACAATGCTGATGAGAGGTGTGACTGTACCAAAGAGACTGAACCAAAACAATAAAGTTGTGGGCAGTAAAATCAAAACGATGAGCTGAAAGATGCTGAAAAGCTGAGAGGAACTGCAGAGTTGGTGATAATTCTCTCTAGGTTTCATCAGTGACCCCGTTTACTTTACATGTAGTCATTTGACCCATTTTTAATATGAAAATATGGATTAGTGCAGCTCCATTAGCTCCATTTGCAGATAAAGACAGCTTTAATTCAGTCCAGAAGTTAGGTTGTCGCTAGCTATCAACCTGTAGGGCTAGATTCTTGGAGTAAGTCAAATATATTTACACATTAAAGTGTGACACTACTGTACAACCCTCCACATTCTTGACATAAGTTTGTTTGTAATCCATTATAAACACTGCATATAATAAGTTGTGAATTTTGGCACCAAAAAGTAAAACTGAGCTAAATTCAGATATAGATTTTATTTACCTGGAGGAATTTTAGAATAGTAGTGACACATTTTATTCCAGTAAAATTTCTTACCTGAGTAATGTGTTGCAAGTAAAACATACCCATGACATTCAAATGCAGTCTTATAGAGTTTAAGCAAATTATAAATAGGAGACAACCTGAAACACAAACACATTTACAGACCTGTGATCAAGGGTTCATTTAATGGTCATTTTCCAACACAAGATTGTGTAACGAAATGTACATTTGCAGTCCCTTTTTGCTACACACACACAGACACAAAAACACAAAACAAAACATAACAAATAACAAAAAACTTAATTTTGATGGAGCTGCTCTGTAGTCTGCTGGTACAACAGGATATACTTCTCTGTCTCTTGCCAGATGGCAGCAGGGTGAACAGGCTGTGGCTGCGGTGGGTATATATGTAATATTAGCTGATTGTGATATATACTATGGTCCATACTATGTATTAATATGTTCTCATTCATGGCTTCAATAAAACATATTATTATATTTTTATACTGTATGTTTGTGTGTGTATATTCTTGTGTAAAACATCGTAGTTTACATGCTGCTGATAACAATCCTGTGTCCTGCCTTCTGTTGCTCAGTAATAACTGCAGTAGCAGTGCTACTGTCCATCTCTCCTCCACTGTAAACACTATGTAACCTTTTATCAGGCAAGAATATGATAAGATTCAATATCACAACACAGTGGGAGTCTGTTATTGCCCAGAGGAGGTACACACAGGCTCCTGCAACAGTATTTTCATTTCATGCGGAGAAGCCCTTGCCTCGATTATCTATCTCTGACACCTCTATAAATGTCTGCTCTGCTCCGCCGATGGAAAACCTCCCCCCAGTCAGTCATACATATTTATGCGGCATATGATACAGCAAAGCAGGGCTTTCACACAAACAAAAAATTATCTGTGTGAAGACAAATATAATCATTACAATAATATACAGTACAATAGTGCAATAAGATACAATTAGAATTTAAATTTATAGGCTAAAAAAAGTTTGGAATCCAAAGTGTTTTCTATCTCATTTCAAGACCATATTATTGCAAACCATTAAATGTATTCAGTGAATGATTTTACCCAAAGTGCCTTACAATGCTAGCCTTTTTTTTAGCATGTGTATCCCCAGAGGGAGTAGAGAAAAGACCTTGGCTGTTGTCTTATTGAATGTGTCAGGGCTCTGATATGATAAGGAACATATTTTTTCATATAGTTTGTATTACAGTACATTGTATTTTCCATCTCTTTTATCATATTAAGATATAGTATCAAATTAAATCCTGATGTAAATTCTAACACAGTGTATTGTACTGGTGCAAAAAACATTTTCCCTCAGCCGCACATTACAGTAAGAACTGCTGCCATTTTGTTTTTGAATCTTTGGTAAAGGCGATTGCAAACAGATGATTTGGAGAAATGGCAGCGCTGTCACTTTTATTACTTCTTTAACTTTTCATACTGGACACTCAGAAGAGCAGAGGAGACAGTTTTATGACGCTGCTCGGAAAACAAATAAAACGCTGGTGTGTTTTGGTATTTCTCGTGTCTCACGGATTGAAGTGGGAGTGTATTTTGGATGGTGGGATGTACTGAATCTGGAGCCTTGTATAATTAAAGGTTGTAGAAACAATGACACTACAGACAGATTTGTTTTAAGTTCATTGACACTGACGATTATAACTACAATACATCTTTTTTAGTCTAGTTTTATGGCAGTCTATGTTACCAAGAATGGCTTATTAATGATGCACTTCTGATGTTCTGCTGCACATCATTTTGAGAAATCTAAAGGAAAACGAGTGACTGGAGGGACATTTCTGTTGTGACATTTATCCACACTCACCACCATGATAAATTCTGCTTTGTTAAAAGATTTGCAGTCAGCACCACCACAGACTCTGAAACAACTCTCACATGCGACATGATCCAAAAACCAAATCAGAAGCACATCCAGCAGAGCGGTTTCGGGTGACGCTCACCTACCTGCTGGCTTGAATCAAAATGGCGTCGCCTCAGTGGGAGATGCCCAGCTCAGCCCTTTGAATAGTGGTCCTGTGGAGGGGCAGCAGAATCAAACCACATAACGCCGACCTTCTTGAAACGCCCTCATCTGAGGATGAGCTAATCCTCTTTGCATGGTTCATCTTGGAGGAAATGGGGGCTTAGAGGAGGTGAGCCGGGGAGCTTTAATACCCCAAAACACCAGTGTGTCTTTGCACCGGAGTTCAACCAGTGGTGTTTTTTGGAGACTGATACAGTTAGCAATATCTGATGTCAGCCTGAAGTTGCTTTTTTCATAAATCATGTGTATCTTAAGATTTAGTCATTTTTCTGCTGTGGCGATTCTACAGTAGGTTTCCTCCTGAATTAAAGTCTCTGATGAAGTTTTACATCATCATGGGGCATTAAAACTCTACTAAAACCCAGACTCATCAAGTGATTTTACTGTTATCAGCTCTAAAAAGGCAGACTGGCCCACCACTCAGCAATAGAAGAAACTGAGGGAAACATTACTAACACACATAAAACAGGATCGAACAATTAAATGAATAAATGCAAAGAATATGTATCATGTAATTTCACCTTTTCCTGCCTGTTTAATGGAAGAAGCCTCATCATATCAGAGGTGAACTGGTCAAAACATCTGATATTTAATAAATGATATATTAGTGTAATCTTCCTTGAATGCACACTGCCTAGCTGACAGGCAGACAGATGGACACACACACACACACACACACACACACNCACACACACTGTTTAGCAGCAGTGTGGGAGGCCTGTACATCTCAATGCCACTTTTGTTACTCACCCATGATAAAACAACGGCAGCCATTTGTGCCACAACTGCTCTGCTGGCCCTCACAGCTCACTTGTTGACAGGCTGGTAGACAGGGGGAGGCATGTGGAGTTTTAGTCTGCCTCCTCCTGCACCACCCACCACTGTCAGGCACTGTGTGTGTGCGTGCATGTGTGTGTGTGTGTGTGTGCGTGCATATGGAACACATATATACAAGTCTGTATGCATGTAAAGCCGTTGCTTGTGTGTTTGCGTATTCTCTCGTTGCCCGTCTGCCCATGCATGTGTCTGCGTATGTTGCTGAGGATCAAAGAGCAAGGACAGATGAGTTATTGGGTGCAGGATGTGAACAGAGAGGTTTTCTGTTTCTTGGTCCGAGTTCCATCGACATGACACCAGAAATGTCCAAGACTGAAGCGGTTCAGACCCATATATGGAGTCAAAATTAGACAGTTTCCACTTACGATATGATATACAACGTATGCTGCAGTTTGATTGATCATATTAATCCTGTAAGTAATCAACGCTACGCACTTTGTCTGCAGGTACTCCACAGCCTGAACTGATTCTTACGAATGTGTTCCCTTACTTTGATCAAGCATGCAGCGTACATGCTGTCTCTGTAGCCTTTTCTGCACTGATAAGAATGAGATTCTGTTGAATGTTTTCAATTTGTTTTTCTCAATATAAAGATGTTGAATTTTAGCGCACAATATTGGCCACAGATTGCTTTACTGTGAATCCCAAAATGAGTGAAAAGTGAAAGAGACAGATGGTACTCCTTGTGTGCTCAAACAAAAGGAAATCATGATTATGAGGTGTAACTTAAACTTGAACGTGTGACCCAGTTCCTTAAAAAATAGATATAGGAGTCATTTCTGCATTATAATAAAGCATAAGATTTAGGTCTCTGATGCGAAAAACAAACAAAACAATACTAGTGATCAGAGCAGGTGTTTTAGAATGATCTGAATTATATGTGTATCTGTTGATTTGAAATCTTAAACTTGATTCAGATTTCTTTTTGTGGCACCTCAGATAAAAAATGACCACTTTAAATGATAATGCTTTCTCACTCCCAAAAATTGGGCTTGTTTGTGATTTGGTGAAAAAAAAGAATTGTACTTTAATAATTTCTTTTGTTAGAACCAGAGAAAGTGACCAACACAACAAAAACACACTGCTCCCGTTCTGGTCCTGAGTCAGCCTTCCTGCTCTGTAAACCGAAAAATCACTGACCCATGCAGGCAGAGCAAAGTCAAATCAGAGCTTTTTAAAAATTTCTCGTGAACAAATCGTTGTGTTTTGATACTATACATCCATACAGTTCTTCATCAGCAGAGAGGACCGCAGCAGTGACTCTGTGTTGCCTCTCTGTTTATTACCTTCATTTGCATGTAAATTAAAGCAGCTTTGTAGCTGCAGGGCCGGCAGCGTGGTCACTGTCTATACTCTGCAGTCCCACTGCTTCACATGTACAAAAACAGTCCACTTCTACGCACACACACACACACACACACACACACACATTCATATCCAGTCTTGTGTAATTGGTGGGGAAATGTTAATTTGTCTAATTGTTTTGAAATTTGCATCACACTCACACATGCACACACTATACTTTTATTATGCAATTATGCATGCATGGAATGAAAAAGAAGGACTGAAGCATGTGAATAAATTATATTATCCTATCTCTCTGTTTCTATTGGATAATTAAAGAGGCCCTGCTTCTGAAAGCAAACCTCCCCTTCTCTTCCCTACAGATCTGAGGCCAGCAGCAGAGTGGAAGAAAACAGGTAGAGGCAAAGATCCAGTCAGCCTGTCACAACATTTACCTTTGAATTTGACAAATTGATCTCAGCCTACTGTTACCCTCTGTTTTCTTTCCTTTTTTTTTCTTTGGACAGGCTCCAGAGCGATTATAGAAGAGACAAACTCTTCCTATAAGGGAGGTATGAAGCTCCGGATGACAGATGACCTCCAGGCTGAAAAAAAAAAGCCAGGTTTCATCAGGAAGATGCTCACTCGATAAGTAATTTGGTCCAAAATAATTACACAGTGGACTGCTGTCAGCAGGAGCAACGCAGCTCTCAGTTTACCATCGGAGACTCTATAATAGCAGCTATAATATTTTTAAAAGAATTCTATCTATATATCCATCTCTCTTAGCAAATTATAAAGACAGATTTCCAAACAGTTTCATGGTGTAGAATAAATAACATTTCCTTGTACAAAAATATCCTCATCATCACCTTCGAAATGCAGATAAAGCTTCTCAGTGTATTGCATAAACTTGATGGGTTGGAAAGGCAAATAGTTGAAGGAAGTTGGAGTGATGATTCATTCATTTCTCAAAGTAACCTGAGGGCTGTTCATCATCTCTCTCTCTCTCTCTCTCTCTCTCTCTCTCTCTCTCTCTCTCTCCCTCAGTAAATAATGATCTGCTTAAAAGTAAAGACATGTACTGAAGCCTGCTCCTGTAATTTAGCTGAGTAAAGGGAGGAGAGAAATACATTTATTTTGATAAATAATATTTTTTTTAAATTAAATAGAATTTAAAACATTTGGCTTGAGGTTACCGCTTTTCACTGCTTTTGTTTCTTTTTGAGAATTTTTCTAAACACACACAAGTTCATTTTTTTGCATAAATACACTGGAAATGACAGTAATTTAATTAACTTAATTCCTTTTGAAATAAACAATTTAAATGTTAAATACAATGTAGCTGGATATCTCGTTTTTGAAGTATTTTGGTTACATCTTTTTAAACATGAGATCTTGCAAACCTTCACTATTTTAAATGGAGAATAATGCATTTCTCCATTGTTAATTTAGCCCAAATAACACAAAACGCTGAATGAAATAATGTGAGATTATCTTGCATCTGATTCTGTATTTAAAGTGTTTCAAATAACTGCAGGCTAGAGCTCATAATTTACTGTTTGAAAGAAAGTTTGAATTATTATTTATCAGGAGTGTTTAGTGGAATTAAAGTATTGGGTTAGGGTTAGGGTTTTAGATAGATAGAGTTCTATTTAAGGCAAGTCAAAGTACGTGTAAGAAACGTAGGAACGTGGGCATAAATAAAAAAGAATCGAAATAATCGATTTTTGTGTTAATATCTGCTCGTGATATTAACTTTGAAATATAAAATAATGTTTAAAATACAGGCCTCCTTTTATTTATTTATTATTGTTATTTATTCATTATTATTTTATCAGGGTTTGCGGACATGGCCTTGGCCCCGCTGAGCCGCTGTTTGCTGCTTCTTCTGTCTCACAAAGACACACAAAGGAAGATTCCCTCTCCGATGGCTCCAACACTTCTATATTTTAGTTTTAGGCCTACAGAGGGCCGGCTGATGAAATGAGTGAACACAGAGACGGAGAGGCAATTTCATGCTCTGCAACGCTTTGAACAGCGCTGATAGCGGCACGTCTCGCAGTGTAAATTCATCTCCTTTCCAAAGAGCTATGAATATGGATTCAGTTGTCCCACTCACAGCACCCCCACCCCCCAACACACACACACACACACACACACACACACACACTCACCTCCACTTATTAATTGAATATTCTGTGTCATCCACCAGGAAAAAAATGGGTCAGTGTGTTTCCTGAAGATTTTTTTTCTTTTTCCAATATAAAAGTGTTTATTTGGAAACATGGTTTAAATGTACATAATATAGTCCCCACCCCTCCCGCTCTTCTTCTGGGGAGTAGCAAACATGCTGTGTTTTACCTGCCAAAATAAAGGCATCACCAGAGGGAATTACGCACAGGAGGGCCAAATGCTCAACTTGTGATCTGGTGTGTATACAGTATTCTGTATATATCCCCTCTGTAAGAACTGTAGTAATCCTATAGTCAGCAGTACAAGAAAATTATAAAGATGTCATAAGATTTGGATGAAGAATCACTCTAAAATCACCAAGCTATTTAATATCACAAATTATAGGAATATGATATATATTTCTTATTAGTGTGAAGAATTTAAACACTGCTGTCTTGTTTTGATGGATTTAGACTACCTGTGTCTTCCAGCATTATTATAGACTATATACATTTAGAATGAGTCTCAATTGGTGACCTCACATGTATAAATTTAATTTGTTGTAGTATCACTAAAATATTCCTAAAATATAATTATGGGCACTTACAGCGTGCTTGTGGGGGCTGTATGCAGGACATACTGACCAAAAATCTACTTTTTTTTCTAAATATTTGTTTTTTTACACATTTTATTTATCCCGTTCATTAATCATTTGTATTATCTATACGGTCTAAATTTAGGTTCAAAACCTTCTCCGCATTGGTTCTGGCGGGAGACTCAGAGTCCTTTATTTATTAAATGTATTTATTGGCCTAAAATTGTCTAATTGAAATATTTTCCATCTACAACTGCTGGAATCAGCATAAACATTTCGGATAACGTACGTCTTTAAATTGTTCAAATCCCCAATTTCTCAAAACAGACAGAAGATCAGTATCCACAGCGGTAGCTACAGGCCCTGACATACCGTTTCTAATAATAGTCCTGTAATGATCCTAAAGGGTTTACTTTGCGTTTCTCATGCTCAGATGTGATTTTAAAGGGACAATCTTAGCCTATGTTTATCCCTTGTATTACTATGTTGTTTATTTTTGGCACTTCAGAATGTGTGTAAATATGCTATAGGATTATTACAGCTCTAAGAAGTCAATTAGTCCAGAAAAACAATCAAACAAAAGTCGAAAGGAGCCACTGGCCGTTCTCGCGGTGTTCAGACGGTGTTTGTGGCAGTTGGAGGCCGGTGTGCGCAGCAGCAGCAGCAGTAGCGCTGTCCACAACCAAAGCAACATGAGCTGAAGTGAAATTGCCCGGAAACATCTGCCGGTGTGGGCTTGTTATGGCTGTGAGTGGAGGAGGAGGAAGGGTCCATTTACTCTCAGCTCAGGGGACACAGAAATAAGCTAAATGGGGGGTGTTACTTTTTTCTTTATTGTTTTTGAAACTGTCCAGGCTCTGTTTCCCAATAAAATCTTTGGTTTTGCGGTGGCAGGTCAGTCCAAGAGTCTGCAGTCTGTTTTCTGTTCTGCTGTATTGTCACTTTTGAAGTGGAAGAGGAGGAGATGAAGAAGAGGGGAGCTGCTGACAAAACGTGTGAAGAATATCCGCTCAGCTTCCCCTCCCGATCCTCATCATTAAATTACATATTATATATTTACAATGTACAGTGTGTGTGTGGAGGAGAGCAGTGGAAAGCACACAGTCCTGTCTCCTCACGGTGCGGCGGGCCGGGCTCCTCAGTCGCTGTCCTCCTTGTCCTCTTGGATGGTGGTGGTGGAATGGTTGTACAGTCCCTGCGCCATCAGCTGCAGCGCCAGCCCGTTCTTGAAGCCGCTGGCCTTTTTTATCTTGGCCCGCTTGTTCTGAAACCAGATTTTGATCTGGGACTCGTTGAGGTTGAGCTCCTGGGCGAGAGACTGCCGCCGCTGCTCCGTGATGTAGCGGTTCACCTGGAACTCCGTCTTCAGTCTCTGCAGCTGCTCGGCCGTGAAGGCTGTGCGCGGCCGCTTGTCCTCTTTGCCGCTTTTCGACTTTTTCAGTTTCCGTGTCCTTGGGCCTGCAGTAAGGGCGAAAGGACACGAGAGCGGAAACATAAATATTCAGCGCATATTGAACAATAATTAATGATGAACACGTG
>NTHP01000451.1:0-16142 GCA_003416845.1 Oplegnathus fasciatus
TATATATATATATATATATATATATATATATATATATATACGTATGTCAGTCTGCCAGGTTGTGCAATATAACCATTAAAGGTCAAGAATTGTACGGTTTCTGTCAGAGTCAGAGAAGTTGTTAATAATTAATATGTGCAGCGATGCTTTGTTGTTAGCTTTTTTGACTTGTGAAATGTGTTGCGGTGCCATTCACCCTCTAGCAGGACCATCCTCCATAAGATCTTAGTACACCTTGAAATATCCCACATTCCAAGTACATTAATATTTGGAGCTTGTGTTTTCCAAACAGAACTCACAGTGATGGTGGTCAAAACATCACCCATCATGCAGTAATACTCCACCACTATCGTAGGAGCACTACAGGCTATTTGGTTGTTAAAGGTTTTAGATGAAGTTTAACAGAAATATTGTAATATAAAAACCTAAAGGGCAAACCCACGATAGGTTCGGCACCCCATTGCTCCAACCATCACTTCATATTTGAGAGCACACAGTTCACATTCCATCTTCTATTCTGAAGTGACATATTGAAGATTTTATTTGGGTTTACTGCCGTCATCCTTGCCATCTTTGTTACTGGAACCAGAAAAATCCCAAAATTGGGCAGCGGGGAGGAAGTCTGGCTGCGTAGAACTGAGATAGGATGAGCAAAGGGGCAACCACCACAGTTCAGTCCCTCACAGAATTACTTACTATGCCTTTTATATCTTACCAATCGTTTTGAAGGAATCAAAATGTCAATTTCCCTACAAATTCAGCTTGCACGTAGAACACAGCAACAGTATTGCCAGTAACCCAGTGTAAAATATGGTATTTCAGCAGTGGCAGTTTTGTATTTTAAGGAAAGTAAGCCAGTTTTTCCTGGAATTCATATTCCCTTTTTGTGCCTCATTTTATGTCAGGTATTGTGAGTACAGTGGTGTTCACCGGGCTGACAGCAGAGCAGAAGCACCCTCTCATGCAGCATGTTCAGCAGTTGGTACGCTCTGCCAACCCCACCGCAGCCTTCATACTCGCAGAGAGAGGAGCTGTCACCAGGTAGGCGCCCACAGAATTGTGATCAATGCTGCAAACAGTCATTTAACTGCTTTTATCTTTGCCTGAAATATTCACTCCAGGCTACATTTTATTCTGCTTTTTTAGTCTATGTCTGAATCAGTTGGGTCAGAGCACTGCTCGGTTAGCACAGTAATGTGTCATGAACATTTCCCAATGCATTCTGTACTTAGAGAATGTTTCATATTTGTAATTAAAAGCCCATTATGGCTAAAGGACATTTTAATAAGTAGTTATGTGTTTTTTATGGCATATTTCCATACCTTTATACCTGTATTTGTACAAGTTAAGTGTTAAGTGTTAAGTATTAATTCTGTATTGTTTTTTTGTTTTGTTTTTATTAATTAGGAATGAAGATGTGAATCTGATATTGTCTGATAGCAGCTTCAATGAGCCACAGATGCTGAGAGCACGTTATGTCCTCTATCCTGGATGGTAAGACCCTCATCCTACAGTATGTTCCACTCTACTGGTTGTGACCCCCGTGTGTCCTCCTGTGTCCACACTCAACCTTTTGGCCGCTGAGCGACAGATTGGCGTTGATTCCTGCCTCGGCGTTCCTCAGTCCTGCCTCGCCTCCCTTCCTGCGATTTAATTGCCACTCTGCTGCAGTGGTGGGGGTATCGGCTGCTGATTGCTGTAAAGCCCCTCAGGGCATCTTGTGTTCTATCACCAGCTGCCTCCTGGCAGCACAGTAACAAGCTGTTGGCCATGCAGTTGCCATGTACACAGAGGGGGTCTCCTTCCCTTTGGACCTGGTCCAGTCAGCCTTCATGCCACAGTGGTCAGCCTAATATGAACCTCTGCTAAATCCTCTCGTCAGATCATACACTGGATATCTTGCCAGAGTCTGGCCCTTTTGATTTACTCATCTTTAAGCTTTATGGCGTGTGTATGTGTATGTCAGTGTGTTTGTGATGCTTCTTACACATCCTTAACACTTTGACCAAGTCAGGAATCTTTTTCACCTGCTGATGGGAGTATCTACATTTACAGATTTATCATCTACTTCCACTGTGCTACCAGCAAATCACATACACTGGCCTCTTTCCTGTGGGCAGCTGGTAGAGTAAACAACTTTCCAGCCAAAGACAAAATGTAGCTCAAACACTTGGCTTGCTCTAGACTTAACTTTCTCACCATTTGTGTAATGTGCACGTGTTCTGTGTTTCAGGTGCAAAGGGCGCTTCTTCTCTGGTTCTGGGTCTCTGGTCCTCACCCAGCAGCGCGTGGCTTTTAACCGGCCCCTAGAGAGGCCTCTATTTGTCACTCGCTGTAAAGGTGAGATGGAAAAGAATTCTCCCCCCTTTTTTGACTCTTACACGTGACAGAAGCTCCAGATATGAGTTGGCAGGGTTTGAGGATGATTACATAAGCTGCCTCTCCCTCCAAATATGGAGACAACTGAGGTCTCAAAGTGTTTGTCTGCGGTTGCAGTGAAATAATCAGTATTCCCAAAGGATGCACTTATGACATCTTGCTGCCAACTTTGCTTTTCAGGAAATTTTGAATTAATATTGTTAAATTCTACAATTTGTTTCACAAAACTAACTGCTCTCAATATGTTTCTGTAGCATTCAAGTCATCACTACGGCCAAGCCCCTTCCGAGGAAATGTGTACAATGTTTGGGGAAAAGTCAGATTTTCTGGTAGGAATTACATATTTTCATTTTATTTTTGTCCTATAAAATACATTGCCACTTTTGCTAACTTTTGAACATTTCAGATTTCGAATTCCAGAGAACTTGCTTTTGTTAAGCATTACTAAATAAATGTGACTTTTTTCCTTGGTAAATATTTGACCTGCATTTGCATTTCCCAGTTTTGGGAATTATTAGAGAAAAGGTTGTCCTCAAGGCAGGCAAGGAGCTCCTGACGGTAGGAATATTGCTCGGTTGTTGCTCTGGTGTCTGGTGTTTAGAATTCAGCTCATAGTCCACTGGTTTGGTTTCCTCCACATAGTTTTCTCACTCTTTTTTCATTTGAAGACCTGTGTAGAGTTGTTGCATGAGGAGAGAGTGCAGGTGCCTGTGAGGAGATGTGCAGAGAGTGTGCAGATATCTGTAGAGAGCTGGGAAGATACAGTAGTATGGAACGAGTGTGGAGACTGTACTGTATGATCCTAATACTCACATTCCCTTATTGTCAAGTGTGTATCTGTCTTTAGGGTAGTGTATCATTTACATCACTTTATATTTAGTTATTTTACTTTATCTTTGTTTTTGTATTTAGCTGTTGGACATTCAGTACATATTTTACATTGAGTTAGGACATATTTGACATGTTTTATCTTGTTTTTTTACCACACACGTGAGTTCTGTGAGCCATTTTGGGAACAGAGAGGTTGTATGGATCAAAACATTAACACCCCACCAACACCATGCTGTTACCATATGAAGTTGCTGTAGCAGGTGTTACACAAGGTGTGAACTGTATGTTCGGCTTGGATGTGAGCTCCTTCATCTCTGGAACCCCCAGACTCAGACCAACTGATGGAGGTGAGCTACAACACAGTGAGTGGGAGCTTGAGCATTGTCTCAGACCAGAGCACTGACCCTCTGACCCCGGGCCCCAAAGAGACCAACACGTCCTGCTTCCTGATCTTTGATGGTGTTGGCCTCACTGAGGACGGACTAAAGGACTGGCTCAGACTGTGCGCCAAGCAGGTAGACATTTAAATATCCCTGCTGTTTTTGATGGCAATACACACTGAGACTCATGTATAGATCAGTTATCATGGGTAGCATCGGGCAAGTACTGTGTAATGAAATAAACTGTTGTGTAACCACAAGGCCGTTGTTTCTGTTTGGTGTTTACAGAGGCAGACAAGGAAGCCTAAGAAGACTAAAAATACCCTTTCACCGCAGGAAATCAAGTGTATACATGTGAGTGTGTTTATATTTGTAATTGTATATAATATAATTGTATATTCACCAGTGGTGGAAATTTGTGTGGACAGAACTGCATTAAAGCTACTCTGTGGACTTTTGTCGACATAGTTAAGCAGTGTTTTTTATGAGCTAGCACCTGCTTTGTTTGTGCCTATATTGAATTACTAGCTTGCACGCAATGCACATATGCACTTCCCTGCTGATGATTTCATGCTTGTTGGCTGTAAGAAATTTAGCAGTGCGCCAGCAAAAGACAGAAAAGAAGAACATGGATGTAAATAATGCAGGTTTCAAAATATTCCAAAAGAATCTGCTTTGCAAATGTGTGGAATGAAATGCATCCCACGCATCTGATAGACAGGGATACATGTTAGTGTGAACGTAACTGTGTTTGTTTACAAGAAAACTCCACAGGCTATCTCTAAGTTTATTGTCAATAAATGCCACTGCAAGAGAAGAGTATGAAATCTTTGATGTTAGATACAAGTCTCACTAGAAATTTACCAATGTTCTCTTGGTGGTCTGATGCTTTTTTGTTTGTTTGTTTCTTTGAAGATTTTCCTTATCTTCTAAGAGAGCTTGGGGTGGGTCAGGAACTGTTATTGATGTGGTCCTTTTCAGTCAATAACCTTTACTGAACTTGATATTATATGTTTCTGTTTAGATGACCAGGCACTTGGACCCACTACCACCAGGCTACTTCTACAACGGTTATCAATATGTTGACATCTTTGGAGAAAAAAGGAACATCCATCCCAGTATCCTTTTCATAGTGGTTACTGTCTTCTTTTTAAATTTGTTTATATTTATTTAGCTATAAATTAATGAAACCTTGAACCCTTTTAGAACCTCATCTACATCTAATTCGTTATCCAAGCTTGAAATACTGTACTGTACTGGATAGTTTTCATATTTCAAAGGCTAAAAGAAGGAAACACTTAAATCAGCTGTTAAACAAAAAAGTACCTGATGTACATACAGTAGATGTGAGTCAGTTTAGGTAATAAAACCAAGCTCTGTGTTTGATAAGTCATGGATAATATGTACAGTTTATTTGACAAATATAGATTGGGACTTTTTGACCAGGAGAAAGCAGTGATGACGAATCATTATGCAGGTCTACTTGCATCTGTATTTTCTGTTGTGTGTGGTGATTGTACTGCTTTTTCCCTTACATTACTGTTATTGCAGACATGGAAGAGTTTATTAAAGAGTACATCACCGAGGCCAACAAAGAGATCGAGCTATTCAACCGTCAGCTGGAGCTGCAGGGACAGCCTGACCTGTTTGATCCGTGATAGAATCTGTCTGTATGTCCACTGCCTCCATCTGTCTTATTTAACTCTAAGGGAACCACTGTGGGAGGGACAGGGAGGGCACAGGGGTTATATACTGAACACTCCACTAGAATGGTCAATGTGTGTTCACACCACTTGCATCTACAGAAACTGCTGTTGCTAGAAGTCCATTCATTATCTATGTACTATGTCACTTTGCTTCCTAATTTAGTGGCATAAAAAGGTTGAGTGCAGGTGAGACATGACATGACATCACCCATGAAAAGCCAGTTATGTCATGGCATGGCTTACTGCCTACTGCAACACCACTAACTGTACAGTTAGCACTTTGGCGAGTGAGGTATCATAGTTATCAAATGAAAGTGGCAAATTGATGTGGTCACTTGTGTTAATTCAAATTAAAACATTTTTGTCAAGAGATGAGAGTTGCTCACAACTGCGGACAAATCTGAAACATAACGCAACACAAGACTCCATCTTTAAACCAATGTGATTACGCCACTAAGCCTGCAAGCTATGAGGCTTGCACAATTGAAGGGAATTTCCGACTGTACACTACAGCTTGTGCGTTTCTGTTTATCACAGTTGGCAAATTAATGCCTCTATTTCTGGACAGGCATGGATAGCCGTGTGATTCTGGTGGGCTCCCTGGTGGGGTTTCTCAAGAATCGCTCCTCCTCTGTTGTCACCCAATCCATGGCCCACCTGTTATCTTGTCTGCGTGCCACGCTGCAGCAGAGGGAGCGCTTGGCCATAGAGCTGTAAACATTGGACAGCCTGTTGGCTGCAGACAACTGATGAATGATGCCATTAATCACATAGCTAAACGCCATCCCAGTGCTTTATTTTAAGACTCCTAAAGTGAATCTAATGAAAGTGCAATAAAACAGACTTCAGTCCCTGCAGCAAAGTGTCGTAGTTAAAAAACAGCTGAGGCCGTCAAGAAACACATTGAATCACTGAGGTTACATGTCCACCAGAAACATTTCCTTGAAACACTGTATTCTGTTTATTATAATGCTGCTAGTTAACAGTGAGAAACCAGGTAGACACAGAAAGTTAAGCTAAGCCTCACTGCAGCCAGGTGTGGATCACTCATTTCACCATTTTGGTCAAAATGTTCATTTGTTGTTGCATTTGTCATGAGTGAGAACATTCCCATGTATGTTTTTGGGTCACTGCTTTTGGGTAGGACAGGGGGAAAATGAAATAATCTGGGAAAACCTCGATTGATTTTACTGTTTGGTTCGGTTTGGGTAAACATGAGTAGAGCCTTTACTGAAAGGTATAAGGCTTTGTACCAGTGGTGTGATGTTGCAGAGAATCAGACTTATTGTCCTGTTTAAATGAGTAGTTATGCCACTGTTTGCTCTGCGATCATGTTTCACACTAATGTCCTATGCATGTCTTCCTCTTATCAGGGTTCCTACACGGGTTTTGAAATTTTAGAACTTGAAAGAACATGTGTTTTTCTCAGTAATTTCTGTGGAAAACCTGTGTTGTCATTTGTACTGCTGCATATTTAGGCAGTATAAGACACACTTACAATCTAAATTCTGATATTCAACCAAACAAGCATTGCAAAGTAAAAGAGTGGAATTTAGAAGTTGAAAATGTGTAGGAACCCTGTTACAATCTCTGGAGATTTGATGGCTTTCATTCATTATGGGGTCAGCAGTGCAACATAATAATTAACAATCTTTAGGTCGAGTGGCGCTAGGTTTGTCTTGAGCGAATTGACACTGACAAAGGAACATTTAAATCCACATAGAAGTGTGCAAATACTGCTGCTACTACAATGGTACTATATAATACATTAGCCTTTGTACACTGTACCACAAACATTGCCTTTACTCAATAATGAGTACTCTGAGATTTTTACCATGTCAGATAAGAGAGGAAGGGTGTTTCTGCTGAGAGCATATTTTAAGTCCATAATCTAATTGCTTAGCAGAGGGGGGGAGTGCTTGCTAGTGTGGTGAACACTTATTCACTGTTGTTAGATTGTTATCTAAGATATTTTTAGATCAGTGGAGACCTCAGTTTATTTTGGGGTGCCATTCACAACGCTAGCTATGTCATGTTTTACATGTCTGTCTGTCAGCGCTGTCAACAGCTAGTAAAATTGAAAGAATCAGTAATTTTTTTTTCAGCCGGCAGACAAACGGAGAGTGATAACATTGTTAGCAAGTTATTTTCCCCCAGATGACCCGTGAATATCTGTGCAGATTCAAATAATCCTGAGACTGAACTCAACCTGACACTGCTGGCCCCATCTGTCCACTTTGATCTGAACAAGCCATTCCGTCTTATGCTAGATGTGCCACTGTCTTTTAGAAGAATAATACATTGCTTAGAATAGCACATAGCATAGCAATGAAGTATGCCTCTAACATGTATTACCCTGGCATGTTCCAGCCAGCGAAAGAGGGGTTCACATGGAGAGGAGGAGCTCACCCCAAGTTACTCATTCCATGAGCTCCTCGATCTCAGTCCCTCTCTTTTACTCTATAAAAGAAGTGCAATTGTACCTTGTGTTTTATATACTGTACTTACAGTACCCTCAAATAGCTCTTTAAGGACAAAGTGGAGCAAACAAATGAGCTGCTAAATTCTCAGTCTCTCACGGCTTGTATTCTGTGGTCTGCTGGATTCTGGCTTTGAGTGCTTGTCGTTCACATAACACCATAAAGGGTCTTCACAACAAGTGAAGGGTTTTGTCGCAAAATGAGATGCCACTGGAAAAAAAATCATTACCTCCGCTTGCAAATGACTGATAGAACAAAATGCAAACAGATTACAGTGCTTGTTTTTTTAAGAAAGTGGAACAGGATAATATGTAACATAAATCCTTGACAAAATGATAACTCTTGTTTAAGCTGGATTCTCTGTGTAGCGTTTCAGAGATGCACTCTCAAAGCTGTCTGTTTTGAGCAACAGTTGCTGTCATTCTGTAGTTATGTAATACTGCAGAGAGTTACCTTGATTGACAGGGAAATGGTTGTGATGCTGATGTATGGGAGACTGAAGGCGCCACAACATAGAAACCTGCTACCCATGTCAAAGAGCAGAGAAACTGAAACCATAATTGGCCAAGAGATCAAAAAGTAGTCCTTAAAGAGCTGAGGGTTATGTAAGATGTTTGTGATATTTAAATCAAATTACGACTAACACATATACACACACATATACACGACTACTGCTATCTACACTATTTTGCATGTGTTGAGATGTCATGTGAATATAATACCACATATACTCTGACAAAATTGCCTTTCACCAAACTGGTACAACAAAGAGAAAATAATCACATTTATTTTACGTATCTGCTAAGAATTTGAATTACCTCGAAACTACAAATAGTATTTTTGTAAGACAGTGAATTGAACACTCTAGATGCAAGCAAAACGTCTCTTCTCGCACAAGCTACAAAAAGCAAAAGCAGATGCAATTTTTTGTAGAAAAAAAAAAAACTTGGAGAGAATCTGATCGGTTGTGAGATGTCAGGTTTCTCTGATCCAGCAGTGCCTTGGCTACGGCTAAGAAAAGCAGAGATTAAAGCTGCATTCAGAGCTCTCCCTGTCACTGGGGGGAGGAGGTGTTGTCAGGCGAGGATCCGTCCTTCAACAGTGTTGGTGAAAGGAATCCATGGAGTTGTTCTTTAAAGCAATGTGTTTTTACTAAGCCAGAGGGTATAGTAGGCGAGGTCACACGGGGGGGGGGCCACTGGAGGGCTCAGGACGATTCAGGTATTCTTGCAAACTAACCAAAAAGATGTTGGAATATGGGCTGGGTACCACAGCAAGCACTAAAACAGCACAGTTCTGATACTTAAAATGTATTTACGTTCACAGTGGTACATTTCTCGGTGGCTTATTTTGGTTTATTTATTTAAGAGTAACAGATCAAATTCTGTTGATTTCTTTAATAAAAATGTACACTCGAAGGAAAGCTGCATCCGTCCATGTTCCTTTAAAATCAATAACAATATCTAAAATAATGGGAAATAAAAATGTTTATGTTTTTTTATGCCCAGCCCTAGTTGGGATACAAAACTTGGATGTTTTGTATCAGAGTATGGACAAAAAAATGAGGATTGAGTTTAAAGTTGGGTGACCCCTACTTATTGCACATTGGGGGCCCAAGAGCCCTCCACAAGCCTCTCAGTGTGACTGCTACGCAGCTCTCTGGCAGACTGAGCACCCTGGTGTCTTCATCCTGTATGTGGAGGCTAGCCATTTTGTAGCTGAAGTTATAGGACAAAAACAAAGTTTGGTGTTAATTGGTTTTATATGGAGTGGGGAAATGTGATGTTCTTGTACTGCAATGTGACAACGCAGTGTGAGAGGTTTTTGTTCTTTTCTAGTTTTGAAGATTGGCTCCAATGTTTAAAAGGGCCAACAGTGTGGAATGTATGCACTTCTTGAAGATGTGGATATTTTTATGGTATTTTTGTGCTTATTGGAGAAAGGCGGCTTGGAAATGGATTTTTAACTGTCCAAATACTTCTCAGGCCTCAGGGGACTGTTGATACTAATTGTTTGGGCTGTTCTGTCCTATTGAGGTTAAAAGGGAATCACAGGCTCTTCACTCCCACAGTTCTCACAGACAGCGAGAGGAATTTGCTCAGGTATGCTTATTATTTCCATACCTGAGATTACATATTTGCCCTATCAAACCCAAGTGTTATAGAAGAAAATGGGGGTGAAATTGTGTTTAATATCTTCTGTCTGTAGCCACATACCGGCTGGCCACGCAGCCGTGTACAGAAAAAGGATGTTTTTCGTGTCAAGGAACAGTAACGAATCAAGTTGGGAGGTGTTTGATGACATGATGGCAGAATTAGATCTGCGAAAAAAAGCAAAGGGCTCATTTCTTCTCCCCTATCTACAGGCCGTCCAAAGAAAAAGGAAAAAAACAACTTATATATTAACTTATTGTCTCTATTGAAATGAGAAGCAAAAAAACCCCCACCAACTTCAGAAGTGCCAAACTGACCTCCACATTTTGTTTTGAGGGTGTTCACGGCAAGTGAGCAAAACTGAATTGCATTTGCAAAAAAACTACTGTAACTTCTGTTTTTTTCCTGTGACTGATGCTTTTTTAATCTAATTGTTGTTTTTATTGCACCACGTAATCCATTAAATATTTATATGGTTGATCAATCTTTGTTCTTTTATCACTTAATGCAACATTTGGTCATTTCAATTTCACTTAAAGATCTACATTCTGTTGCTGTACTTTGATTGTGTAATAACTGTTCTGCTCTCAGATGTCGGCAACCACACGCAGCCAATGCAGCATAGTAGTGGTTTGTCACTTGGTGGGACAACATGGATTCACTCTGTGCATCCAAACCCTGTATCAGCACCAACTGAGGCGGTGAGCTCTCTGTAATTGGGACTGGGAGAGGCAGACTAAACAGAAACTGTCTGCGCAGTGTGTGTGAAAGCTTGTGTGTGTGTGTGTGTGTGTTTTGTGGTTCAACTGTTAAAGAGAAATGGCAGCTGAAATAGTGCTAAGAGAATGTGCGGAATCCTGCCCCACATAACACAGTTTTAGCCCTCCATTTCCTCATGTTGTGTGTGTGTGTGTGTGTGTGTGTGTCCTTGTATTGTTGCCAGGCAGATACAGTCCTCCACATGGCTAACCTCTGACATCAGCGTTTCCTCGCCTCTCCTGCAACCACTGCCGCCAGTTTCTCCCCAGCGACTCAAGGCAAGACCCCCCGCCCAGATACACTTAGCACACTTAAAACACACTCTTACCATATCGCTTCCACCATTAACCGCCCTTTTTTTCCTCCCCGCCCCACTATTGTTGTATTTTTACTGAGGCAGTGAGCTGAGGCTATTTGTGGGCTATTATGACAGCCACATGTAAACACTCATCACTCTCACTGGCGTCTGCCAAAGCCTGCTGTGTGGGCCCAGGTCACTGCAACAATAGTGCACTGTACAGTGCTGGATTTGTTCACTTTTACTAAGTGGGATTGTGGGGGAGTTCTCTTTCTTTTAAACTGAAGCGAATAAGGGGATATGTCGCATGTTTTGGTGGGATGGAAAGGAAGGTGTCACCGGCCTTGACCCCATCTTAAACTGTCCCCTGGGTTTGACTTTTTCTAGCTGCATGGGACAACGAGTTTGAAGTCATGTTGTTAAGCATGACATACACTCAGCTGCCAGTTATTATATATGCCTAGCTAAAAATAATGCAGTCTAATACAACAGTCCTACAATAAATCCTCCCTTCACGAAGGTTACAATGTTCAGTTTCTGTTGAAATTGTTTTAGAGAGGTGTTGATTGTACTGTATGGCTATTTTGGAGGCTGCAGTCTGTGGTGCTGTTAAATTGTATTGCATTATACTGACAGGTCTTTCTATTTTGTTCACCCCATTCATATCAATGAGGGTTGGCTAAAAAAACAAAAACACCTGTCTGTATAATGGAATACAGTTCTACAGCACCACAAACTCCATCCTTCAAATCCAAACATTATAACCTTCATTTGTTGCAGGACTGTTGTATTAGACTGCATTGCTTTTAGCTACATGTACCTAATAAACTGGCAGCTGAGTATACTGTACTACATACTAATTCCAAGCAGGTTTTGAGTATGCAGTGTTCATACTAGAAAAGTGTTTTGAGTAATGAACACTATTGTCATATAATGTGATGTACAAAGGAAATGAAAGAGCTTCTTACAGCTTTCACAAAAGTATTTTTATACATTTATTTATTTAGATGGTGGTGGGTCAGCCCCAGAACGATCTGCTAAAAGTTAAGATAAAGTGTTAAATCTGAAGAAAAGCATGTTTCTTTCTCTTTCTGTTAAGTTAAAGTGACAGTGTGGTTCCAAGGTCACAGATTGTTTGACATCCGTTGGTGTCTTTTATCACTTCCTGTTCGTACAAAACAGAAAAGTACATTGATTTCTTGAACACTAACTGCAAAAACAGCATAATATGACAAATTAGGATGTTGTCCATACATACTGTGCTAGTATGTAGTACGGAGTTGGGACCCAGTGGTAGGTATGTGTTGTATACATGATATATTTTTATTAAATGTAGGTACCTTAACCCTTAGGCTACCAGGATTACCAACATTTTCACAATTTTAAGTTATACTTGGAACTAAAGCAAATGTTGACAGTAAAGATCATTGATAAGCCTGTATTACATGATTAATATTGTAATTGTGGAAACTAAAATTGCGATGTTGTTGCGCAACTGTGGCTTTAAAAAAAAGAGTCTCCAGATTTAAATATTTTCACAGTATATTTTTATTTCACGCCTTTTGACAACAATCATTTCATAATGCAGATTTACATCTTGTAACATCATAGTAATGCACAAATACACTCTTGATCAGTATGATATCATGGCTAAGCACCACAGCTGAGCACCATTGTCAATCTTGAAAGGTTTTTTGTACTGAATACTACCTGGAACAAAGAAGAGCTTTCAAAAAAGACCAAAAAACTTGCCAGGTAAGTTTTGTATCGTATTTCTATCACTTCATTGCTACAAAGTTTACACATTCACAGGATCATCATATTTAAAATTCATTTTTCATACACATTATGACTGGCAGTAACCTGGCACCACCTGTATTATGTTGATGCAGTTCAACCTGAAAGATTATGGCTCACAGTTTGAATTATTTGCAAATATTTTCAACCCCAGTCTGATTTGCATCAGTCCATATCAATAACTTCATTAGGCTGTTAACAGCTATATTCAGAGAACTATCCATCTGGTCTCTTCCAGCCTTTTGATTTCAGACTTCTCTCTCCAACTGCTTGATGTCAAAGGTCATCAAAACAGACATGTCACTGGACTCCCCAGAGGCAGCTGCCAGTTTCAGTGTTTGGAGACCATTTCCACTGAAAACCTCGGCCTCCCAGACTCTGCTCTTATTCAGTTTCAGATCAGTTCGCATCTCTCCCACCACGCTCACCCTCTGGGCCCCGGGGACCCGCACCCTGAAGCGGACCCATGAGAGGGGCTCCAGCAGACCCACGCGAGGCTCAAAGAGCACGCAGCCTTTCCTCCAGGCTGAGTAGACACAGGGGAACGGAGGCCCCGGCTGATCACAGCTGTTCCTGAGAACAAAGTCGCACATGGGGTTGAAATCTCCACCGGGGGTGATTTTAGCATACAGGCCCAGCCGATACACTCCAGCATCAGGCAGGCTGACGCTCACCGTCACCTTGCTGTCTGTGTATGTGCAGAAGAGGTGGCGTGAAAGTGGGATGGCTGCTGTTTTGTTCTCTTCTCTGCTGAGCACAGTGTGAAGCTCAAGGTCCCGCTGGTTGTGGAAGGTGATGTTACACTTGCCTTGCTGGAGACTTACCAGCGCTGTTGTGTGGCTGAATTTGGACAGCCCCATCTCTGATGTGCGGGACCCCGGCCCGCACGCCGAGCCCAGGTTAGGAGGGAAGAGCTCATCCGGACTGACCACCCTCCCTTTGCAGTGCAACAAGAAGTTTGCAGCATTCTGAAACTTGACTTCTGTTTTCTCATAGTCCCGCACAAACACTGACAGCCGGTAGAAGCCACGCAAGGGGCACAGGACGTGGCAGGTCAGGACGTTCGGTTGGATCTGAGTAGCCAAGCAGCGCTTGGCTACAGCAGCTTCCAGCTCTGGGTGGACCAGTTCACACAACACCATCAGAGGCCTGGAGGTTTTCAACGCCAATTCAAAGACACCTTCTTCCACCTCGGCAACCTCGCTGCCCTGGCTGCTGCCTGCAATGCCCAGAGATCCTGCAACAGGCTGCAGGCCCCAAGACAAGAAGGGGTTCTCTGGAATCTCCTCCATGGCCCTGGGTGTTGGACACTCGACTGTGAAGGAGCAGACCCAAATCAGAGGCATGGTGGCAGTTTCAGGTCTGGCAAACACCTTCACGTCATACACGCCACTTGCAGGCGGCAGGAGCTGCAGCTTCATGCTCCGATGGGAGACCGTTAGGAGGCCGTAGGAGGAGTTGCTGGACTCTTTCTGCTCTGAAGCTCCACAGTGGAGAAGGTCCTGGTGCTGTGTGATCTCATAGGTAAAAGTTGTTGGCCTGGAGAAGCCGAGGGACACGTTTGCCTCGCCATCATCTGAGGAGGAAATCAGAAGTGGATTTTTTAAAAGAATTATAAGACCATTTCTCTTTCATTGGAAACACAGAAAAATAATATTAATAGGGGATGTTGGTTGGCAAAATTCAAACGGAATTGCCTGAATTATTTTTAAATAAGCAAATACTTGCTAGTTCTTGGACAAAAACTAAATAATATGCTAATCTAATTCTGATTAAATCTAATGGTTTTTGAGTGTATAAAATTGTATCAAAAAGGAAGGATTAATGCCTTTACACCCCCTTGTAAAATCAACAAAACTCAGGGTGGACCTGTGACGATGTGAGCGTGATTAGGCTGAATTAGCCTGAGCCCCATGTTGAAGAAGGCTGAGGTCTTGAAGACCCTCCTCTCAAACTCCTCCAGGGTGATTGGCATGTCCAGGAGCTGCCATTTCTCCTCATCGGGGAAGTGCGAATCTATTAATTCCTCTGGGTCCGTTAGGAAATAGAAATCATCGAACCTTGGAAGCAACAAATGGAGACAGCAGACTGGTTTGAGACTCAACTCGCTGCTGGTTTCGGGTGTATGAAAGTAAACAAAAGAGCAAACTCTACAACTGCATCACCACTGAATGGTGAATATGGTGGAATCATTCTTTAGTCCCCTTTCAAACCTTTTGACGAAGCTTTCATGTTCCATATCTACTCGTCCTGCTCCCCAACAGGCGTCCAATAGGAACCACTGTCCTCCCAAAAGCACAGCGTTCCACAGGTGATCAGATTTCACATTCTTGAGGCTCTGGCCCTGACGGTACCCAATACCCTTACTGTGGCCCGGCACTTCTTGGCACTCGATGCCTACCTCTCTGTAAACACAAACCAAACAGAGCTTGCTCACTGCCTTTTGTTTTATACCCCGTGTCCTTAAACTCAAGTTCAAAGTTGTTGTTTGTGCCATACATCTTAAGCCCAATCGATTCAGTGCACATTATTCTACTGGAAATGTTGAAGGATGCAGAATGCAGCACAATACTGAATGACTGGATGGAAGAATAGAAGGAACACTTTCTGTGTTTGAGTGTATACTGACATCTAGATGAATGAAAAACTGTACTGCAATATAGAATCATTTCCCCCGTACACAGTAAGTTCACATGATTGAATTTTTATTCTTTTAACATGTCTCTATTGAAAAAAAAGATGGCAATCTCAATGAGGCGTAAGAGGCACAACAGCACAGTAATATACGTGTTTTCGGAAGGATTCAGATTTTTTTTTGTTTGTTTTACTGAGCCATATGAACAATAAAGCTGCTCTGTTCAATATTTTTATATTAACAATGGATCCAATAGCTACGTGTAATACGAAAGGGGTCACTTGTAGTGACAAACACATACTGTAGATGACAAACCCACAATTATCACCCAACTCTGCAGGTCCCCTCATATCTACAGAACGTTTGAATGTAGCATTTTTTAGCTTATTGTTTAGGTTTTCTGGCCAACAAACTCCAATTTCATAAACCTTATTTCCACTGCAGCTGGCAGTTGTTTTCAGCAGAAAAGGTCACATAAACCCACTGTACAGTTCAGAGGGGACAGAGCTTTTTCTGTTGCCGCCCCCCAACCCTGGAACGCTCTACCACTGCACATTAGACTAGCCCCTTCACTGTCCGTTTTTAAAACTCGTCTTAAAACCCACTTTTATTCCTTGGCGTTCAACCCAGCTAAATGAGCTTGCCCTCGTTAGTGCCTTTTATGTTTTTACTTAGGATGGTTTAATTTGTTTTAACTTATCTATTTTACCTTTTGTTGCTTTTA
>NTHP01000451.1:17022-44692 GCA_003416845.1 Oplegnathus fasciatus
CTTATCTATTTTACCTTTTGTTGCTTTTATTGTTTTAATTGTTCGTTTTTTAATGTTTATTCTATTTTATAGTTTATGTCTTATGCTCTTGTTTTATACCTGTACAGCACTTTGTTCTTCGGCTGTGGCTGTTCTTTTAAAGTGCTATATAAATAAAGTTGAGTTGAGTTGAGTTACACTGCCAGCCCAGCACCAAACAGCAGGCAGACAAAGTAACTAGCTGGTGAACATAGTGGAGCATTTTACTGGAGCATTTTACCAGCTTAAGAGCCAGATGTTTCCCTCAACTGAATATCACACTTATATTTTTAACTGTATGTCTATGGCCAATGGTACGCTACGTGTCTACTGGATTTATAAAAAAGCTAATACGTTAGCCATAACAACCTTATCTGGTGATAATATGTCACTGTTGTGCTTATAGCTTGTACTGCTGCCCCCAAATGGCCAAAAGCATCAATTAATACAGCTTTAACTTGCAGAGACTTGAAACATCAGTGCAAATTGAAATCAGTCTCAGTTTTTAACACAGTTTTCATGGAGTACTACTATTTCTGTTGTGTTTACCTGCACATCTCTGTACAGAGGCTGGAGTAGCCGCAGCACACGCCCCGACCAGCCGCTATCACCTCCTCTGGGGAGCTCAGCTTCTCTGAGTGGCCGAGGTACCCACTCACATCATACTCTATGAAGACAGCATTCCTCTTATTCCAAAACGACGTGTCCTAATCTCCATAATGTGATACATTACAGAACGCTAGGATTTATATGCAAAGATATATAGTTTAGTAAAATACCCACCGATGTTGTGGCACAGCCAGACCCAGATGGCACGAAGCCTCTCCAGCTCATTTCTGGCTCCTTGTGTGATGCTCTGTACGATGGTCTTCACATCATACACACACTTTCCCTTCAGCTGCAACACACACGCACAAAAGATATTCACCATTAGATAAAACAGGTTTTTGTGGGTAATTAAATATGTATTCAAAGATGGAGTCTTCATGTTTTCACATTCAGCCAGCATCAAACTTTTTTTTTTTCCATCATCCTCCATCATCCTATTTGCCAGCATCTTTCAGTGTCATTCAGTGTATTGAACAAACCAAGTTACCATCCATGCTCAAGGATGTGAGTGCTGCCTGGGAGCTGTGGTATTTATTATGTTTTTATTGCAGTAGATGAGTAGATGTTATCATTCCTCAATGCTTTTCCTGCAGAGCTCAGGAACACAAATATCCATCTCTGATGTGGCTTTGTTTTTGTTGCTCTTCTTAGTTAGTTGTTCTTATTTGGATTTCCTGCCCAGGCTAACCTGGCTTTTTCTTTTAGCTGCTCTGCATTGAGATTTTTAGTATGGATGAGGAGTGACTGACTATTGATTGGTAGTTCTGTGTACTGTAGCTTAACAGTGGAAGCGTGGACTGAAACAGGAAAAATGTTAGCACTTCCTTTGTTACGTTATACTAGGATGTACTGTATAAGTGTCGTCACCTCTGCTCCTGCCCCAATGACATGTGAATCAACCCTGTGGAAGACCTCAGAGTTGGTGAAGAGGTCCTTTTGACGCCTCCTCTTCCCCGCTACCACACCGCATGGTGACACCCTCTGTCCCAGGTGTGCTTTTGGTTTCAGGTGCCTCTGGTCCTCGGCCTCCTTCCTCACTGCGCTCTTCTTCACCACGGTGATTGTCCTGGCTGCACTCTCGGACGACAGCTGTCTCTTCGCCGCAGGACGCTGATCTTCACTTTCAACCGCCAGTTTCTCAAACACGCTCTGCCTGGAGAGCACAGCACTGTGGGAAGCTTCGGCACAGACCAGTACTTGGGCAGCTACTATGTCTACCCCAAGAGGAGGCTTTGGACTTTCCTGGGCCTGGTTCTCATCATGTACCAGAGCTCCTATAACAGCAACAGGACTCGGTTCACTTAAGATTGAATTCTCCTGAAGATCATGAAGCTCCAGGGCCTTCGCCTGTATGCATCCCTTCTGGGTCACCTCATCTTGCTGAGAAAGACGTGCAGCACAGGAGAAGGGGAAGGAGAACTTCTGAATTGCAACTTTAGCTGACATTATGCTGGAAGCATGGCGTCCTAACCAGAGAGAAGGCAGATACTATTCAAAAGACAGTAGCCATTTTCGTTGAGCTATTTTTAGCTAATGTTCTTAATCTGTGAGCAGGTAGGGCTTCGGTGCCTTGTTCAATACCTTAAAATGAGACATATGGCTGCTGTGGAAACCCTTCACAAAAGATCCATTGCACTATTGCACATGCTGCACTGAGTGAAGCAGAAGGTATATTCTATACAGTACATTCTGTGTAAGACAGTGATGAATTGGCAATTATATCATGTCTATTCATGACCAGAAATTAACGCAAAGGTTGGAATCATTAGTCACTGTCACAGCTAACAGCGCAAAGAAAGTCAAAGCCTTCGCCAGATTAGTATGACCTTATAACTTCCTATATGTGACGAACCTGCAGATTGATGGCTGTATTCAACATGTGTGAACACATTGGTGAACATATTTTGACTAAAATTTTGTGATCCGTTGAAAAGTTATTTATTCTTTTGAAGGGACAGCAGGTTGGCACAGTGGAGACACTGACCGTCCTTCAACCAGATGACCCGGGCTGAAGCCCTGTGTTGGCAAATATCCGCCCAGCTCAAGTGTCCTTCAGCAGGCCACTAAGTCCTATCAGCTCTGTGGGCACTATGCTGCAGCTGACCCTGACCTCTGACCTTCCTGGAGTGCGACTAAAGTGAAGGTCCCAAAGGATATCGTAAGGTATCACCCCTCATGTTGGTGTAAATCCGAGCCCAATGATAGACTAAAATCGTGATTTTTTTTCCCAGAATAGTATTTGTTTCCCCCAAACGATCATACAGCATTTTAGTACCACTGACACTCCTTCAGTGTTCATGATAATTCTTGAAAATGTCACATTTATGTCAGATACACACTCACAAAAGTAAAGGTTGGTAAACCCTGTCTAGGTAGGTTTAACTGTTGCTACATCCCTAAAAGTCGCTGAGGCTTTTACTCACCCTGAGAGGATTTAAAATGTCTGCTGGATGTTTGCTGGAGATGTTTCCACTGTGTGTTCTCAGTGGTCCCCACTTGCAGGGGGAGGTTTATATACTCTACCAGTGGCCTGCCAGGACAGGCCCCAGAATAACAGGCCTAAAAATACTACAAAGCAGTTAAGACCAGCCAATAGAGTAAGCCCCAACTCAGGAGTGTGACGTCTGTGTGTGTGTGTGTCTGTAAGTGTGTGTGTGTGTGTGTGTGTGTGTGTGGCTTACAGATGCATGTTCTGATGTGCTATTGTGTGCCCTGTACATGCATTTGCTAATCAGTGCATGCACACTGCGGCATATCTGAGGACACGAGTGAGTGTGAATTTGGTTGTGTGTGTCGGCATGTGTCCATATGGATTGTGAATGTGAGCGTTTGAGCGGCGTCGATGGGCGGGTGGGAAGGTTGGCACGTGACCACGTGTTAGGTGCGACGGAGGGGGCGGATTCATCGAAGAGTTGGCTGCTCAAAGAAAGGGACAGAAGGGTTTATGAAGGGTCTGGCATATGATAACAGCCACATCAACATCAAACATGCACTCAGTCACCCCTGTTGGTGTCACTCACACAGCAATACACAATTTACTCCATCTCAGTTGCATTTTGCAAGGCACCAGTCTGAATCTATGCTGATCACTTTTATTTGATAAGTGATGTACAAAGGAGATCTTGTGAAATAAGTTTTTAAAAATGTTACAACATCTACAGTTTCTTACAGCCTGTGTTCATTAAGAATGCAAGGAAAAACTCTTTAAGAAGATCAAATCAAAAAAGGAAAAACTAAAAAAAACAACAACATTTAAACCTGCAATGAGTGCACAGGAAACAATTTGTTAATACAACACTGGGATATCATCACATTATAAAGTTGATATGGTGAACTTGTTAGCAAAGAGTTGCCTATTTACACATACAGAGCAATTTTAGCATTCATTTGGAGCCATGTTTTTGGCCTCTTGGTGAATGCAAATCAAATATTCACTCTCCTTGTAGCTCTGTTATGGTCTCTACCAACTCCTGAGAAAATGCTCTGGCTCTTAAAGGGGAACCACTTTTACATGTCAAAGTCTGCGTACAGGTCTTCGGGAGTACAAATCCATACGTGGACAAAGTATGCAGAAGCAGAAACACTGACACAGTCCTAAATGTACTTTAATCAAAGCACAGTCCAGGTATCATCTTCTATATTCATCACAGGTGCTTTGAATTTTTAAGCTCAACCAATTCTGTGGCTTTCTCACCTTCACCTTCAACTCAGAACTCTGTCATCTGCAGCGTATTTCTGTGTGTGCATACATAAATACTGCAAAAAGGAAAGCAGTCCTTGAACCCAGCTTTTGTCAAATTGAACCACCACAGAAATGAAGAGAAAGAAGGAGAACTTGTTGGGTGATCACCGTAACACATCACCCCACAGATACAGTATTACATAACACTGCCATATGTTGGTGTTGATGTTGACGCGTGGGCACGGCGGAGGGACAGCCACCTCCGCCGGTGGTGGATCCTGAGCCAGCTGACTGTGAAACCGCGGAGTAATAATGCCATCTGGAACAGCTGTCAGCCAAGGAATCTCGCTCAGCTTATTAGGGAGAGCGGAGGAGCAGGGGGGGGATTCTCTCAACTCAAAGAGAGGTGAAATACATGGAGGGGAGATGTGAAGCATTGATATGGCAGAGAAATGAAAAGGAAATCACTGCAGGCTGAAAAGGAGGAACGTTAATCTGCTTCCAGGCACTAGTGAATTTCTTATAGTTAGAAAATATGGATTTCAGTCCCTTTTGGGTTCATGAGCTTTAGATGTCTGAATTTAGTTTAAGTAGTCTTCTGATTTATGCCAAAATTCAGCAACCGCTCGCACTATTTTACCATCAGATAAAGATGGATTAGGCTACCTGCTGAAGTGGTTTCTTAATTTTTGAGCATTTATATAATTTAAATTAAGAGACTGTGTGTGTTTTCAGTACAATGGTCACTAAGTACACATCCAAAACTTTGCTCTTGGGATCAAAAATTACTGTAGAGCAGTTATTGGCGTATTATTTCGAGACCAATGACAGTGTACACTTTATATACTTATCTATGTAATTTAACCTAAGGAAAACATCACTCAGGGTCCTCTTACTATTTTTTTTCTACAGCTTTCAACCTCATCTTATGGTCCCCCTCAGCAGAGACAGAGGTTTTGACCCCCCATCCCATACGCGACCACCTGTTGTCACATGACTGAAGTTCTATACTTACAACTGAACTCCACGTCTGCTGCAAAGACTCCATCTGCAGAGGAAACAGGGAGATGTGGTTGAAAAACAGAAAATGCAGGTAAGTGGACCTTGAGTTAAGATTCAGTAAAATTCAGTAAAGATCAACTTTCAAACTGAACTGAAGCAAATGTAAGAAGAAAGAAGGCATACTTTATGTTATTTTTACACAAACACAGGCCTAAAATACACACATGCACAAACAGGACCTGTACACATGCATTTAAGGTATGGAGAGATGTCAGAACAAGAAGGCTTCCCAATAGGATGGTGCCCCAAGCAGTTAGGAGTTCTGAACTTGAACCAGCAGCCCTCCGGTTCCCAAGCCAAGTCCCGACGGACTGAGCTACTGCCAGCAATTCGAAGCAATCTGAAAGTGCTTTACGTAGACAAGAGAAATCTAAAGGTATTTAAAAAAGAATGAATTTAGAAGTAAATAAAATAAAAGTGCAATGGAGGAAATTAATCCAAGGCATGAGAAAATAAGATAATTTGAAATTTGGACTGGAAAGTGGCTAAAGTGGAGGTGCATCGTCAGGTGGTCCTGGGTGTGTGCAGCATAGTAGCTAAATGTATCTTTACCGTGTTTGCTTATGACTGGAGGCACAAAACCTGTTTCCATGAGATCTAAGGGACCAACTGGGTTTATATTCTTCAAACATATCAGAAACATATTTTGGCCTTCGGCTGTTATGTGATTTCTAAACTAGCAGAGGCACTTTGAAATCTATTCTATAACTAACGTGGAGCTGGAGTAATGTGTTCAGTTGTCTTGGTTCTCGTTATAGTAGCAGTCAAAATGTGTTGCAGTTGTCTTTCTGAGAAGATCAAGAACAAGAGCGCATTGCACCCTGCTGGAGATGAAGGCACGAATCAGTTTCTCTAAATCTCACGTGGACATGAAACCTCTGACTCTTGCTATTCTTAGATGATAAAAAGCTGATTTAGTCATTACTGTGGCAGTGCTGTGTTGATGCGGAAGCTGGAGCTGCAAATTCCAGTCCATTAAAACAAAACGATTTCTAACTTGGACCTTAGTTTGTATAGCAAAGGGAGGGAAAAAAGAGAAAGTTGCAGAGTGCAGTAGGACTGCTATGATCACAGGTTTGACTCCCCCCTACAGATACAAACAAAAGCTTTATCCGATACAACCTTTGTGAAAGTGTTCTAAGGGTGTGCAGTATAAAGCACATCTACCTGAGGGTTCTTGGCATGAAATAATTAAAGAACCCCTGTGAGTACCCAAACTGCCACAGCCAAGAACTCCCAGCTGATAGCAGTTCTCCCCCCTTTTAACAGCTGGTGAACGCAGTTTAAAAACAGCATAATCTGCTACAGCTTGCCTCAAAAAATAGAACTGAATAATGGATGGGTTATGCACTGTAATTTTGATACTCTAAAAAACACCAATGGTAAACATACCCTGTGGTGAGAATACCACAGACGCTACAGTAGGCTACTTATAGCATAGGCCTCATACAAATACCTGTGCTACAGTAATTCAGTAGCACAGCAGAATATCATAAAATGACCTGCTCAAAGCTGTTGGTCTAGTTGCCTATTCCAACCTTTTCCTGTTAGTTGCCTACGCTTTGGATAAAAGGTGAAAAGGGGGCTTTCACTGTTCAAATAATTCATGCAGCCCAACAGTTTAATACCACATCGCTATATACAGTATAGTACTTATATAGTACTTATAGTACTATAACATTTTCAGCTGAATTAGGCTCTTAAGGATGTTGTGCTGGCCTTTGGGAATAGTTTGCTTTAAAATGAACACAAAAGGCCGCATCTGTAAATGTTTGACCATATAAGAAACGGGTACAGAATATCCATAATAATCAAATATCATTGAATTGTGGATGAAAATCTGCATTATAAGTCGTATCTTGTTTCTTATTTGTTTTTGTAGCGGTTAAGCCAGGTGTTCCCAACTGGAGGGTCCGCGCCCTCACAAGGGGTCGCGAGACAAATCAAACAGAAAAGGAGAAACACACAAAAAATTACTGTCTACTGCACCAAATTATCTTTACTCACTTACTTTTTTTTCTCGTGAAATTTCCTTGAAAAATTATTCAAATAACAAAAGAGGAAAAAATTATTGGTGGACTGGTCATAACTGGTTGACATGTTGCTTCGTCTCCGGGGGTCACAAGCCAAAACATTTTGGGAAACACTGAGCTTAGCCTGGACAATTTTCCATAAAGTTTTACTATACTATATACTTTACTATATACTAATACCTACTTACCTACCTACCTGTAGGGCTAAGTGTTTCTCAATTTAGCTTTACGCAGGTGTTTACAAACATCAGCAGCATCAGAAAACATTTATTGTCATTCATTATTTTCATTATTTAATTTAGATACTTATGTTGTAGCTGATGCAGATGTTGTTATTTTCTAGTTGGTCCATGTAGGCCTGTCAAAAGTCAGTCAGATAGAGTGACTGCAGGTTTCAGCCGTGAGTTTTGGTGTTGGTGTTTGTTACATCACGGACTGGCACCTTTACCTGCCTGTTACCGCTGTAATACAGAGACAAAGAGCCAAAAACACCAAACTATTAACACTGCGTCCACTCCGCCTGTTGCCGTGCTGGATACTTTGTGACAGTCCCGACTCTGGCTTGGACGAATCAACGGTCTCGTGCCTGTAGCGAGCGGTGGGCGGGGTCGCTGGTTCAGGCACTCTGCGGGCGCGTGCTGTCATTAACACCTGGTGATGCCCGTTGATTACTTAATGATACTATCGTTACTTTTTTTCAAATGTAGCGGCCGAACTAAACTAAGTGAACACTTGTGTTTTTACTCGTTTCCTGTGGACAAATAAAGGAAAGCCGGTGAGAGAAGAGACTTCGACGGTATCTGGAGACCGGGGGACATTATGAGAACTGTTAAGGACGATGTGGAGGTGACGGGGGTGTCAGCAAATCGATTTACAAGAGGTAAGATGCATTTGAGGGTTTTTGTTTTTTTTTGCTTCTTGCTAACGGTTTTTCACACAGGTAAACTGTCGTGACATTTATGGTTTAGCAGTGAGGACTGTATTTTTTCCCCTTCAACTCTGTCCAAAAATGACTGAACACTGTAAACTACTGTAAAGACTACTTAAAGGCATAATGGCAGGTAAGTTAGCTACAGAGTTATTTAAACTGCTTCGTGTGTGAGAGTGGGGGAGATAAAGACAGATGGAGAGACAGAGTCTCTTTAATTAAATGGGACACACAAACTGCACCAGAGGAGGGCCAATTTACTAAAGAGGAAAATTAGGCAGTGTGGAAACAAGGCTTCATCCTTGAGAAACTGCCTTCATTATGTAGTTTGACTTGCTAAGCAGTGTTTTTTGTTAATATTTCTCAACTGTTACAGTAATTTAGGACTAGTTTAAGTGCTTTGGGAAACATGCAAACTACAAACTTGAGAATTCAGTTTGTTTTGAGAGATAATCTACCTGTACTGTCCAAGACAATAAATGAGACAAAAGGAAGCAAAAATGAAATGCTTTTATTTTATAACAGAAAGAAAAAAATGATATTGCAGTTTTGGTGCGTTTGACTTGCACACCCCACAGTTGACTCACACGTATGTCTCAAAAGCATTGCATTGACATCCTCACAGGTTTTTTCACCCAAGACATGTTGTTATGCGTCAGGAGGCATGTGAGTAATACAGCAGAGCTCATTATATATGGATAGAGGAAATGTTGAACACACGCGCACAGTAAACAGTGTCACTGGTGCCAAAACACATGTAAACAAGCAGCTTTAAATTGAACAAACAGTGCAATGTGGCATCTTGAAAACGTCATTCTTTCTGATGCTTGCCTGGGTCTGCGGCCTCGTATTTATGTTTTAGAGCCTCTTAAAATATATGAAACAGTAAAATAAGCTTTACTTTGAGCGTAACGGCCAGAGCCACAGACGACAAAAATACTGCATTCCTGTAACCTAATGGCAATTTAGAAGAGAAGTAATGCAATATTAAATAGGACATGATTTTTCTGAATTCTGGGAGGAAATCCAAGTGCAACGAATTCACAAGAAACAGACCAAAGAGGCAGGTACAGACAAGTAGGATATCTAACTATATGTATATCTATAAATCTATGAAATGCAATACATTAATGGAATTATGTGCAAATTACACATGTGCCTGACAAACCGACTTTTGACTCCGTACTAATTCTGTGACATCTTATAATAGACATAATGTAAAGTAATCTAATGAGCACTGAAGTGTACAAATCAGTGGCAGAAGGATTAGTTGATCAATTACTGGCTAAACACAAATGTGATCAGCAACAATTTTCATAATCAATTAATTATTCAAGTCAAGCAAAGAAGCTAAACATTCGTTGGTATCTCACTTTTATATAACTGTAAGTTAAATATCTTCAGGTTTATCAGACAAAACAAGAAATTTGAAGACGTTCCCTAAGTTTCTGGGAAATTGTGAGGGGCATTTCTCACTATTTTCTTACACTTTATTGAGTACATGGTTAATCGCTTAATAAAGAATAATCAGTAGTTAATGGATAGTGAAAATAACTATTAGCTGTAGCTGTGTTGGAATTATAAAAATATGAATTGAAGTGTCATAAAAACCATATAAAATATTCCATTATTATATAATAAAAAGAGTCAGAAAGACAGGTTTCCCTTCATACTGTAGGCTTGCAGTTGGTTGAATTTTCTTCTTTTACGGTACTTCTCAGCTCCTACATCAAAATGAAATCAAGATGCTTGTAATTGGAACGCTTCACAGAAAGACACACTATTAGCCTTTTGAACCTTCCTTTGCCTTATCTTGTATTTTTAATTGCTCGTGGTAGAACAGAAGCTTTATGGTCCTGAATCCTTGCAAAGTTCACAGCCTTCTTAAAAAAAAAACTGTACTCCTGTGACCTTGAATTTCCCCAAACAAGCACTTTTGTACACATCATCCAGTGTGTATTGTGTAACTGTCTTAACCAGGATTACCTCTTTTTTATATGCCATTTGGCTGGCACTTTCATCCTGAGCTCCTTATGGACTTGAGAGTGCATACATGTTGTTTTGTTCCGGTGGGAGTTGAGCCTCTATCTCTGACGCTGTTAACGCCGTGTTCTACATGTTGACCTACTCAGGAGAATACACCCATGACCCTGTTAGTACTGTACAGTACCCACAAACAGTGTAGAGGACAAGCTATATGGGTTGTTAATGGTTTATTACACTTTTAAATACAATTCACTGTTAACTGATATTCTGTATAGGATACAGTATTAAAAATCAATTATTACAGTATAACCTGTAAATAACTTTTACTTTCCAGTGTTCATCTGTCTCCTGTTGTCATTGTTTGGGAGCGTTATATTTTTTCAGTAAGCTACAGCAGCACTGAACAGAGAGTAGCGGATCAAACAAAAAGTGTTTAATATCGACATGGTTGAACCAGAGTTGGTTAATGTTATGTACTGGAAACACAATCAAACATGCTAATCCATTTGCAATAGCGTACTCCTAGCTGACAGTGAAAGGAATCAAGGGAAGGACATAAGGATAAAATCTTATCACGGCATATACATTGAGTATTCTACGATATATATATAATAAAATATATTGTATTATAAGTCAGGAAAGTTTTGGTTTAGAAACTTCAATAATGTTTTTTTGGCTAATTCAGTTAATGAAATACATGAAAAATCAAGGTACAATCACAGGTGCAATTTGGGTTGCAAAATTCCGGGAATATTCAAGGTGGACATTTTTCATGGAAATTAATGGGAAATAATGGGAATACAATGGAAATATAGGGATTATTTGCTCAGACTGTGCATTATGTCATATGCAGATACAAACAAACCTTTTAACATATCATAAGCAGACATAATTGTAAACCCTTCTAATAGAAATGAAAAACAACAATTTAGCTGAGTTGAACTTTAATTAAATGAGTTGACTCCTTTAACAAAAAGCACTAATGCCATGCCATGTACAGATAAATAGCTAAGTGGTTTGATTAACCCTCTGAAGACTTGGCCCTTTGTTCATAAACAGAATGTTCTTTGATGACAAAAAGCCATTAATTTGCCAAATAAATCCATTAATTTGTGAAATACATACAATGGGAAATGTGCCATAGCCTATGGTGAGGGGGAAGGTAGGCCTACTTTGAAAATTCGAGCCGACAATGTGGGCTGTGTGCAAACTTAGCATCTAAAGTGAACCACTAAGTTGTAAAAGAAATGTTTTACAGTAAAGAATGAATGGAAATAGATTAATTAAAGCATCTCAATTAGCATGCTCAATCAAGCTACATCCCACATGGTAACAGCTAGCTAGCAAAAACTAGCAGAAGATGTTAACAGGCTGTAAACTGTGTACTTTGCTTTAGGCTACTATCTGCTGGTTAACTGAAATATCATATAAGATATGTTCACTCTGGTATTATAATCAAAACTTATTTGAAAGCATGTTGGCTCAGACACTGTTGGCAGTAGTGTGGGCTGCACATGTGACGGGAGAATGCACTGTGCATGCAGAGGGTTGTAATTTTACTGAATTCCTATTTAAAGGGATGCTGGCTGGATCTGTACATGTGATGGAAGAGTGCGCTGCTGAATGCAGTGGTTACAATTCAATTAAATGGGCATACTTTTAACCAAAACATACCAAGTATATTTCTGTGTATTTCCCCCTAAATGAGTTCACTTCTAAAAGGTTGACCCTTTGCAACCCCAGGTGCAACCAAATAATGTTTTACATTCACAGACTCTAATTTCACTCTTGTGCCGCTCTGTAGAGCCGGCTGTGATAAAGGAGAGCAGCACTGCAACACAGGAGTTCAGTAGAGAAGGGATCAGATTTTAATCTGCTTTACTTTAGCCCAGTACATCCAATAAAATATGCCTCGATATCGATCAGCTCAAGACGTAGTTTGAAGACGTCATCTAAGGCTGCAGGAAACTGTGACAGGCATTTTATAGACCAAACAATGAATCGATTAATAAAGAAAAGAATCAGCAGATTAATTGATTACAAAAATAATTGTTAGTTGCAGCCATGCAATAATTATTTAATCAGACAGTTTTTTTCAGGATTTTTAATGACAGGACCAATTTGGCCCACTGTGCTGGGGTAACCCAGCAACATAGTTGAGCTCTTAAGCCAGGCAATATTAGTGGCATGTACAATTCACTGAGTTACGAAGAACCATTTTTCAAAAGGTTGAGATAATCAAGTTTTACGAGATGTACTTTGGAGAAAAGTGTTTATCAGTCTAAATTTATCTGTCCCAAAATTAAAATTGAATATTAATTGAGTATTAGTAGCTAAGCCAAGGTCTTCAATATATTCAGAATTTAATAATTTGTCCTTACTGATATAACAAACAACAAATATTATGAGAGTACATCTTTAGTGTTCTTCTGTGAACCGGGAGCTCACCGTACCTTCTCTGCCTCCTCTGTCTGTCTTAAATAATGGTGTCAGTGGTGTGTTCATGGACACGTGGGAATTTGGTTCACGGTGTTAATTGTTTGTTAAGTGTCATTCATTAACTGCTGTCTGGTGGGACTGCAGTAGAATCAAGTAGCTACTGGTGAGGACATTAATCAATCAGCGACTCACTTAGCTTCCAGCTCCCTCAGTCGCACTTTATTTGCCAAGTTAAACAGATACATCATGGTGTCTGGGTTAAACTGGTATAGGCTTAATAAAAACTTGAAGTTTACACATATTGAGATGCTCATATATTAAAGACAAAAGGATCTCATGTAAAATGCAACAAGTCTGTGGGAAATACAGGGTGCAACAAACAGATGGTTCATTCTTGTTTTATCTATCTGATTTTTCATTTTCATAATAACTCATAACTAATTGATTTATAGAATCTTTATAATGTCAAAATCAGAACCTAAAGCCATGTTTAGCTTTGGCTTGTTTGTCTAAGCAACAGTCTACTTGCACCAGCGGAAACAGAGCTACAGACGAGAGTCATGTTACTGTCACTGTCCACCTGATTAATGTCGGTCCGACATTCACTCCCCATTTAACTCTGTTTTGGTCTCCACCAACACCTGAGAAAAGTATTTGGCTCTTTAACTTGCTAGATGGTCCATTTTCATATTGGCAAGGTAGCGTACACTCAGTTTGTGTGAACTTGTTTGCTGGAAACAGAACCCATGGTTTCATATTAGGGGGCCAATGAGAGCAGTGCGACTCAACCAAACAGTCTGTGCGACAAGAGAACCATCATATTGAGCTAAAAGAGGCTGAGGGTTGCACAGAGTTGTAGAATTAGATATTGATTCTTGCTGATTTTCACATTACACTCACTCAGTCCTTTGATAATGTGTTAATATCACTTCATGCAGCTGTAATGACAATGTTTGTTTGTTGACAAATTTGAGCTTGACATACAGTATTTGTCTGTATACTGAATTATAAGTTGGAGCATATGATAAATGTAATGAAAAGATAAAATCCGAATGGGATTATTTGGGGGTATGATACAAATCTACTTTTCCCTGCTTCTCTCAATCCATTTAATGAACAAAATCAGAGCAAGTAATTCCCATATCTAATGCAGTGCAAGTATTTGTCTTTCAGCTCATACAGTGCATATGACTGGTAGCACAGTACATACTGACAGAGGAGTAAGTATCCTACAGTAACTGACACCTCAGGTCACCTTGGTCTTAAAAGTGAATGTCAGCCTCTTAATAAAACATCATTCACCAGTCTATTGTAACCGGTTACCTTTACATTTATGATGTCTCTAGGATAGAATAAAATCTGTTAAAGCTCATCTACAGTGACTTTGTTGATATTTTTGTGCAAGTCCTTGTACCAAAATGAGATTTAAATGTTTTCTACCTGTTAATAGTGCTGTAATATAAACCTCATTTAGGTGTGACAAGTCAGTGCAGCTGTTCCACAAAGTCAGAGGTCCATTCATTCTTTACGACAGGGAAGGAAGAATATTTATCACAGATTGTAAGACCGGTTGTAAGAACGGTTTTGCTTGTTGACTTCTAGACATCTTGGTTCAAACTGGGCTAAATTTAGTTTAGTTTTAAGTTTTTGACATGTCCATGTTACACAACACAACTGTTTCAACAGCATTTCAACCACTATATTTGAACATGTAGTAGGACCTGCTTCACATTGAAATATAATCATTATGTAATTCTTTTGAAACAGGGATTATATTAGAGCAGAAACAACTAGTCAATCAAACGATTAATCAATCGACAGAAAATTAATCAGACAACTATTCTGATAATCAGTTGGAATTGTTTGAGTCGTTTTTGACCAAACATTTGCCGGCTCCAGCTTCACAAATGTGAGGATTTGCTGGTTTTCTTTATTTTGTATCATTGTAAACTGTTTATCTTTGCGTTTTGGACTGATGGTCAGACAGAACACAACATTTCATACAGAAAATGATTAATCGAGGAAATAATTGGCAGAATAACCAATGAGAATAATAGTTGGCAGACACCTCAGCACGTTAGCCAAACTTCAGCCCACCGATCTTACTGCCTGTATCAAACATTTGTAGGATATTGCAGAAATTATTATTAGTTAACTATTATTAGTTATTTTTATATTAATAGTTATTTTTTAATATATGTTGAAACTTACTTTAAGACAATATTATTAGACGCTACTGCTCCCACGTACAGCTGTTTAGAATTGCTTTTTTAATGAACACTTATGTACGTCATTAGCGTAAAAATCGTAAAAATGAATGCATAGATAGTCATGATGTTAACATTGGTTCACGATACTGGTACACTGATAAATCATTTGGGCCCATATTCAGACTGTGTGTGTGAGAGAGCAAGAGCGAGCATTTTGTTTGAATTTGTCTGTGTATGTTTGTGTGTGGTTTCATGACAGACGCATTTTGTTATTCTCCTTGGCAAGCGGCACTTGGCCAGCGTCTGAAAACGGACAATGCAAGGCAGGAGCCAGTCAGGAGGAGAGGAAATCCCACCCAGTGTTTGTCCACTAACTGTGTCTTTGCTGTCTTCCTGCTTGCAGCACAATAAAATAAGGTGCCCTTTGCAGTTTATTGCAGCGATTTTAATGCGCTCTGTAGGTGCACAGAATTTTAAAGCTTGCTGCAGAGTGACATTTTTTTTTCAGAAGCAGTTCTCTGCAAGCAAAGGGAGAGGCTTCTTTTCAAAACGAGGCAGCTTAATCTATTTTGATCATAGTGACATGCACTCTTGCAAAAATATTAATAGCACAAAGTAGGAGCCTGTGTTCCTGGCTGATAAAGTGAAACACTTCTGTAGACAGGATCCTGAATGATGATCAGGAAATTATAATTTTCTCCAAAAGAGATAGGTAGAGATTTCAAAATTAATTCTTTAACCACACATCAGATAAAGTGAGTAACACATGCAGTATTATTGGATTTACCATGACTATTAATCTACAATAATTTTCACATATTGTTAAGGATAGAGTGAAATATGACCCACTCACCACTTACTAATGTCCATGGTGTCTGTTATAGAATTTTGTTAAAAATTAATATAGTCCTCACTCAATTAGTGCAGGATTTGACAAATATTCTTTTGCTTCAGCACTTCTTTGTGTACTTTCTTAGTGTACATTTGAATTTAAACATTTAAACACGATTTTCAAGCAAATCACTGCAATAAAATGTCGTACTTTGGTCAGATCCTCTTGTAAAAGAGAGTGATTTACAGTGAGGACCGAGGAGGCAGGATGATCCATGTTGCTGATGTGACCATTTCACTCACTCACTTGAAAGTTAAAAGTGTCTGTGTCAGCATTGCTTCCCCAGAAGGGCTTTTGGAAATGTAAAGACAACAAACATTTCCTGTGGAGCGGTGTCTCTGTATGTGTGTGTGCGTCTGTGTGAGTGTGTGTGCCTGTGTATGTGTGTGTGGGTAGAGGGTATCACACTGAATAGGGAAAACATGTAGGGGAAACGGGGGGTCAAAGGACACGGCCACTATCTTCAATTCAGTGCCACTTCCACACACGCTCTGCACATCTAACCAATCCAAAATCAGACAAGCCTCATTGAGATAACCAGCCTGTGTTTCTTTAAGCTGTGCACTACACTTACTCACTCTACTTTTGACTGTATGTAAATAGATACCAAAATCTTGTACTCATTTTCGCACAATTTTCAAAATTAAATTTTTTCCACCCATACAACAAAAAGTAGAATAGACATGATATATTTTGATAGACCTACAATAGTGTACTTGTTTTGAGCCTCTGTAGTTTCCAGCAGAGGGCAGTGTGTATGTGTCTCTGTCTCTCTGGACAACATAATTTATCCTATTGAGTGTGCTTGTGGTGATATTCAAGATCTTTTGCTTAGAAATCCTTAGTCATTAGGATGATTTAGTCTTCATTTGCATTGCTGTTTGTGAGTGGTTTTACACATCCTCATACCATAAGTATTTTGGATAAACCAGCAGAGGCACATAGTTACTATGCATTTTGCCTTCAGAGGACTGAGAATTATTGATTATATCTGCACATCTGCAGGCTGTATATCAGTCAGTGGCCTCCAAGCAATTATCCTACTTAAGCAATTATGGACCTTACATTTGCATCAAAGACACATTTATCCCATAATGTCATTTTTTATTTGTCATTCATTACCTTTCTCTCCACTGCTGACTTTCTTTCCCCTTGGGGATTAATAAAGTCCATCCTTATCACATTTTTATTTGAACATTGTGAGGAATATTGATGGGGGTAGTAGGAGACGAGAGGTTTGAGAAGTGTGTGACCAGAGGGTTGCAAATCTGAGAGCCCGTGGGAAGAGCTATGCTGGGAAAGTGAAAAAGAACCAATCACATGCCCTTGAGCAAGCTAGACTGTTGCATGGGGAAGCTTTTGCATGTGAATTAATGAGTGCTGTGAGCAAGGAGGTGGTGTAAAATGTGTGTGCTCAGTCAGCCTTCCCCGTTTAGATGAGGGTTGAAACTTCCCCACTACGCTTGTTGCACTGCAATTCTCATTTTACATTTCAGGCAGTTATGTCATGCAGGTTTCCAGGACAGCTTACACTAAGTGAGCAGGTGGGATTTACTGTGTGGCGCTTTGCTGGGGCACATGGTTGTTATTGGACACATGTGAGGATTGATTCTGTCAAACTCTAGGCCACCCTGGCATCTATTATTTTGATGCCAAAACAAAAAGTTAACCAAAACAAACAACAGAAATTTGTGACAACATGCGCCCACATTGGTGCTGGCTAACTTATTTTGCTGGAGGAATAAGTGGTAGCCTATAGAAGGTGGGTGTAGGGCTAGGAGGACTTGACTGACTTATTTCTAGCAAAGAGTTAGATAATAATCTTTAAATTCTTCTCTGTGTTTTCTTTAGGCCAAGTTTTGTCAGGATGATTATGTTAAGGTAACATTAAATACTGATGCCTGCGAGAGGCAGCTTTTGATTTTTCTTTAAAAAGAGTTTTACATTTTAAAAAAAGGTGTTCATACTTCGCAAAGGAAGGTATTGAAAAAATACATTTTGGTATCAGTACGGAAAGAAAATAAAAAAGATCTTTACAACATTTTTAGTGTCACGATGGACTGTTTAACAAAGTATTAAAATTGATGCAGCAGAAGCAGAGATATCGTCTTTTTTTATTCCCCGCATTCTTCTTACATGGTGTCTACAGTACCCACAATGCAACTCGATCACCAGACAGTTTCAGGGTCAAGACAGATTCAAGTGTGTTATACTAGTCATGGCTAATGTAGCCTGGAGCTGCTAGCCTCATACCCCCAGATTTTTTTCATTTTCACATTAGTAATCTTCAGCTCCAACTCACGCAGACTCAAGTGACATCACTTGAGGCAATTTATCCGATATCGATGTTTATTGTGATTATTTATTGTGACATTTTCTGGAAAATCAATTAAGAAATCGTTTATGGATAAAATAAGTAAATAGGAATGTCTGTTTTCGGTTAGTCCTCCAAATTACTTTGTGACTGTTTGGCGATTGTCAAATTTCGATCATCTCACAGTATGTGTCATCATATTGCCAAACCATGACCAGACCACACTGGAAAACAACACAGAAGAAGATGAAAATGAAAAAAACCTTGAACCATTTACGTTACTAGAAATTTCACAGTATCCAATTATGTCATTGTTTTTAGAAAACATACACCTTGAGACAGTAGACATTTCTGTGTATACATGAGAGTGAAAACAGTACAGAGTTCAGCTTTGTTGGTAAAGCAGGTTTGCCACTAGGTCCCATGATTTAATAACGAATGAGTCAGTGTAGTGCTAAGCTGGTCACAGCTAGTCATAAATCACATTTATCTATTGTTCTTTTCGACCGACAGATCAACCCTACCAATGAAGTTACGTTAAATCTGTTGGTTGGGTTGATTTGTTTGTAGAAATGAGCTGCTGCGTGAGCACGTTTCCTGTTGTGTGTTGCAGTGGTCATTGCTGTGCTGAAGCAGCCAACTTCAGGACAATGGAAGGTCAAAGAGCATGTCTGGCACCAAATCCTAAAAATATAAAACACAAAACATGCTGCGTCTTCTGTCCACAGTGTGACGGGGAGCTTATCACATTATTGAAATTCACAGTGTAGTATTATCCTTAAAAGGTTGGAACATCCCCTGAGGTAATTCTTTATGAGGTTTTAAATAAAATGAAATAGCCACTGACAGAAAATGACTTTACCCTTACAGAATTCTGCTACTTACTTTTTTAAAGACAAATGCCTTCAAAGCAAACGCAGGTTGGAAAAATGATTCGAAAAAATAAAAGCATGGCCATCTTCATCTTATGAGCGTTTTCCAAACTGTTCAGAAATGAGTTGATGATCAAACTTTTAAATAAAGTTAATACAATGTAAGACCAAGACTTGGTTAGAACTTGATTGTAACTGGGAGGAGCCACGTCATGTTATCGTTATCGTAAAACTCTGTTGTTAGAATTTCATAGTTTTAAAAGTGCAGTGTGTAGGATTTAGCAGCATCTAGTGGTGAGGTTGCAGATTGCAACCAAACTGAATACCCCTGCTCTCACCCCTCCCTTTCCAAGAGTGTAGGAGAACCTACGGTGGCCTTCAGGTTCATTCGTGCTAGGCCTGTGGCGATTGCTATATCGACGATTGAAGGGATGATCAACGATTGTTTTTTTCTACACCAAAATTAAGGCGATTTTAACTAACTTACTATCAGAACTAAGATGTTATAAAAATAATCTGTAGAATCTGCGCCCTGCTGTGGATTTTGAGATGTTTCTGGTGGAGTGGCATGTCCGCCCCCTGAGCCCCGTTAATCTGCACGAGTGACGAGTGAATTTTAAATCCTTAATTACAAACCAGTTTGCCGTCTCTTTTCCTTGGATCTGACACCCCACATCTCTGTTCTCCATCTGCCTGCTCACCAAAACAAAGCTCTGCGCTCCATAAGAGTAGTTAACGTTCTGGATATGATTTGGATTGTGATATTAAAGACAATAATGATAAACGGAACATGATGCTGTGATATTGTCGCACCAAGCACAGACACACGGACTTTTAAAGGGAACCGTTGTTTGAATAGAGGAGGCATTGATATTAAATAGATGTGTTTAATGTTTAAATATTTTAAATAAAATGTTCACACACTTATAAATTACCTCATAACCTGGCAATCTCGAGTAACCACGATTGGACAATATGAAAATAGAAACGATCGCCCAATCCTTCGCCACCAAATTCAAGTTGCCACTTCAACGTAAAAACGCGAAAGGCCCTCTCTTGAGCCAATTTGTATGTTTTGGGCTACTGTAGAAACACGGCGGTGCAACATGACGAACTCCGTGGAAGAGGACCCGCTCCCTATGTAGATATGAAGGGCTCATTCTAAGCTAACGAAAACACAATGATTCTCAGTTTCAGGTGATTATACACTAATGAAAACATAATTATAAATATTATATTCCATTTCTGCCAATACATCCCCCTAAATCCTACACACTGCTCCTTTAATCAAATTGTATTTTAAAACTAGTTTTTGTTTTGCACATGTAAAGAGATTTGAATGATGTAATGTGAAAAAGTGGAAAACTATCAATTTCGTTGAATATCAAGTCAATTTTTTTAGATGATGTTTTGCATAGATTTGCCATATCATAATTGATAACTGAAAAAAATATGATTAATATTGTGATTTTCGTTCAGTCGCCCAGCCGTGCAACCGATTTGATGTTCACCGGAAAAATAGACAGCAATGTATGAAAAACAAGCGCTCCTCATTCACTTTCCTCCTAAAAAGAAAGTTTCACATGGTACCAAGTCGGCCTTGAATTTTATACTCTGCTCATATGTCAGTAAAGCATTTTATCACTTCCATTTTCATGCCAATAATGCAAGAATGTCACCAGTGATGTTATCATGACATGAGCGGCGTTTTGACAGCACATAGACTGTACCACAATGAGATTGAAACTAATGTCAGAGTACCTCATTCTGATGGACTTGTGTATTCATAAGCAAACAGCTCTCAGATTGAGACTGAAATACCAGTCTGAAAGTGCCCTTAGATAAAGGCATCCGCCTCCCATGCATGTATGTTGAATTGTGTGTGTCATTACATCCCTGCACCGATGTGTGTGTTCACCTGTGTCATCTCAGTTACATTTCCCTGAGCCGTTTTTGCCTGAGAGAACATAATCAAGTTGTTCTTCTCCAAATTAAATCTGTAGCTAGTTTGTGACCTGAAATATGCCCTCATCCCCTTGGCAATAGCTCTGTACTGAACGCTGCTACGCACACGCACACACACACACGCACACACACACCCATACCCATACAGAGGGAATTGCGGGAGGCTATATTCTGATAGCTCCTGCAGTGATGTGTGGGGGCAGCAGAGTAACAAGAACCAGCTGCTCCCCTCATCCTCCTCCTCTTCCTCTTCCTCCTTCTCCTCCTCCTCTTCATCATCTTCCTCCTCCTCCTTTTTCCTTCATCTCTCTTTTCTCCTCTATTCCGGAGTGTTATTATGATTATCACTGCGCCTCTCTCTCTTCCTGTGCCTCAGTACAGCATAAACAACAACAACAACAACAAAGACGACGCTGAAGGAAAAAAAAAAAGAGACAGACTTTCCCTAATGCACGCACACACACTCGCACGCACACACACTCACACACACATGCACACACAAACTGACAGGCACACAAGCTTATAGACACACACACACAAACAGAAAGACAAACTAGATGCCTACACATAGACAGAAAGACAAGAAAGACGCCTACACATGCAGACGCCAAGGTGTAGTTAAAACACATGCACACACCACACACATGCCCACACACACATACAGTAGACGCACACACACTCGGCTGCTAATGAAGGTTGTTCCCAGTCAAAAGGAGGGAGCAGGATTCCCTCACTGATTGATGACTCATTGAGGCAATAGCTGTCGCTGTTTGTGCACCATTACTTGCTATGCTGTATTACCATTAATACTACACTATTGCAGTCGCAGCTACCTTAGGAGCTCCATGGTTTCTCAAAGCAGGGCAGGCTTTAAAATCACCAAGTGAAAAGTCTTAACACCGATGCAGAATCATGTTGGCATCCAAATGAGTTGTACACCACATCGTGACATCTGGCACAAGGACAAAAGGACACCACATACACTGCAGCAGCACAGTCCTGTGCAATACCAGACTACAAATCAGTTAAATCCCATAATTTCTGCAGGCCTACACTCAACATGGCTGCATACTGCGTATTAGAATCGACATAATAGAATATAGAATACTATATAATAGAATCATATTTGCAAAAGGACCATGCACTCAAAAATGATTTTTTTCCCCATTGTTTTTTGACTGTAGAGGAAAATTACAGAGCCTGGGAGGATGAGTTTGGAAAAAAAACTCAACTGATTTATGTGCGCAAATTTACAGAACGGTAAACAACCCATAACATTTTAATATTATTATGTTTAAGATGTGATAAGATGATATATTCATTCAAAACAAAACTGCATTAAACCCAAGCAGTTCATTTCAACTAGATTGTCCACGGCCCAACAACTTTCAGTGTTTATCTCGCTGCCGTTGCTGCATGATGCACCTAACCGCTGACTAGTATTTCTGAAACAATGTCTAATGTAGCATCAACTGTATATTAAAAGAGTGTCGCAGCTGCTGATGTGCTGCTAACTCTTATCTCTAACTGACCGGAGCACCCACACCAACCTGTAACTTCAGATTTTATAGTTACAGTAAGTTGACATTAAATCAAGAGCACAAATGACTAATTTGTGTGCAAAAAGTAACTGATTTAAGAACATGAATTATTAATTTGTGCTCACAAGTTTAAAATAACTTGTGCAAAATGACTCAATTAATCGAGTTGTACTGTAGATGGACAAAAGAAAATTATGTCATTTTTCAAGCAAAAATACCACGCATTTGTTGTGTCAGGTTCTCAACTGTGAGGATTTGCTATTTGTTCTCGTCTTACTTTATAGTAAATTGAATATCTTTGGGTTTTGGACTGTTGGTTAGACAAAACAAGACATTAAATTGCGACACATTGGGCTCTAGGACATGATGATTATATTTTTTACTGTTTTCTGATGTTTTATAGATCTATCAATGGATTAATTGAGAAAATAATCAGTAGATTCATTGATAATGAAAATAATTAGTTTGTTGCAGCTGTGCTTAATATTTAATATATATGTGTGTCTATTTAAATTAAATATGCAAATGTATAAAGGAGAGAGGAAAATAAATAATATAATATTATAATAATAATGGGAAAATAAACATAAAAATGACTGTACAGCATGGGTCATTCAGTCTTCTTTGCCCTTCAGACTTACAGCTGTATTTGTACTGTGGGACTCGCTGTGAAACCAGGAGACTGTCAGTTCATGCTCCAGCTCTGCTGTTTAGAAAGGGTGTACACCGCAGGCGCTGTACGTGGTTCATCTTACTGTAATAATTGTTGATTGTTGACTTTGACCGAGGTTAGAGCTCCTCAAGAAGTGTGAATAATTCCAGATATATTGATCCCCAGTTGCTGTGAATATGAATATGAACATTCCTGCCTATTCATTTCATTGCAATATGAACAAGATCCTGGAAAAAATGTCATATTATCTGTACCTTTACAATATGTGTCCTGTGCTATACTTCGTATTCTTTGTTTGCTTAATGTATTCTTATTGTTTTGTGATGAATGGTTGATTAGTTGGGTCTAAGTCGGATTGTTCTCTGTAAGTTTCTTTCAGACCTGCTTTAGTGATGAAGGACTACAGAAATGACTTAACTGAGTCTCCTGAATGCAGGTTGAACCTTTTATGTGCAACCGCCCCCTTGGGTGTTGCACCCCATCACATATAAACCTTACTTTATTTTTTGTGGCTTGCTTTCTTGCTTTTTTTCTATTGAAACAGCAGGAGGGAAAGAGAGAGACACATACACAGTATAGATGGTTTTGGCCGGTTCAATCCTACGCCAGCAGGGGGGTACATGTGGTTCCAGAGGCGGGGGTCCTAACTGCTAAACTTGCTCTGTGCACCTTATTGCTTTTTAGTGGTTAAGGCGGTTCACGAGTGGTGATTCATCACTCACTAACACACACACACACACACATACCAAGCTGTGAGCTTTCCAGAGGCCATTCCCACCTCCAGCCTCATAGCACCCACTGATGACGAGCCGGGGAGTAGCTGCAGGGTCATTCCAGACGCCTTCCTGTGCACTCAGTATCATCTGAAACTGAACATTTATCTGTTTTTTTTACACACAGAGACCTCCCACTCCAGGTATGTGGTGGAACTACCGTTTGATGCCAATTAGCAGGAGAGAGCAAGGAACCGTTTTTACTAGATGTGTCGCTCTGAGCAGAAACAAGAAGCAGACCTGACTTCGAGCCCTCAGCTGGAGTCTGTGGCATGATGGGATTTTCTTGAGGGAGGGAGGCTGACAGCAGCCCCTGTTAGGCTATAACAATACACACATATCCAGTACAGTATGTGTGTGACTGTGTGTGTCCGGACAAAATAAAACAAAACTCATCCAGTGACATTACAAATAAATACAAAACACCATTAACATATTTCAATACTAATTGAAGAGTCAAAAAATGGTGAAAATGCTCGGAAGAAATGCAAACTCTACGATGCACTACATACTGTACACCTACCTGTGCCCAACATAACAATTTCAGCATTAACAACTCAGTCAAAAGATGGAAAACATGTAGTTTTGCTGTGTTGTGTGGCATGCCCTTCCTCTGCTGCTTGTTTAAGAATGTAGTGAACTGTTGGGAATCGGCGTTTTATTCTGTCAACTACTGTATTTATCCAAGATCACCTGCCAGCATTTGATAGCATTAAAGCTAGCACTGAGAAAAGCACTACGATTTAAGTTATATTTTAAGTATACTGATAAATGGTCACACATGATGTTGAAATGGTCATCATGACATCGTTATGGAGGAGGATTTTTTTTCCTGAAAATTAAACGATGTAGACACTGAGAGATGGGTCCTTGATGATGATACGTGTGTGAAAAGAAAAAAAGGTTTGTACATATTTTTTAAATGTTATAAACTTTTAATTCTATGCAATTCCAATGGATCAATTATTTTAATAACCCTTATGCAGTAGTGTCCTGAAAGGGGGGACAAGAAGCCACCAAAAGGTTGATGGTTCAATACTTGGATGGGCAGGATAATGTTGGGCAGGGAAGTAAAATAGCAGCTCTGGTCCCTTCTTGATTACTACTGTTGAGGTGCCTTGATCAAAGCATTTATTTATTGCAACTGTTTCAGTGGAGCTAATCTAGAGCTGCAACTAACAACAAGACAATTTGCAATTAATCTGTCAATCATCTTCAAAATGAATTGCTTAGTTTACAAAGTGTTAGAAAATAGTGAAAAATGCCCTGCAAAGCCCAAGGATGTCTTTAGATTGTGTATGTATAAGAAACCAGAGTCAGATTCCTTGTACGTACACATACCTGGTCAATAAAGCTGATTCTGATTCTGAGATTGCTTGTTCTTCCTGATCAACAGTCCAAAAACCAAAGATATTCCATTTACGATGACCGACAACAAAAAAGCAACAAATCCTCACATTTGAGAGGCTGGTGAGTCATTTTCGGACATTCGACTAATCTATTAAATCGACAGACAGTCAACAGATCTGGTCAACAACTGTGGTTGTACTGTGCAGCCTTCAGGTATGTAACGGTGTGGAGGCCAACAGCCTTCATCAGAATCTCTGTAAATACAGTTTCTGTCATTTGACAAACGGCAGCAGTGGGGGGTTTTTTAATGTTTTTTGTGCACTCAAAGAAGATTGGCCATGGAACAAGCATTGTAAGATGCTGCATGTTGCAGTTGCACAAATGTGGCCTGCCTGGTGAAACTGTGTTGTTATGCATGGCGGGGAGCAGCCTGAGGAGCACTTACTGTACTTTCCCTTAGCACTAACAATTGCTAAAAGTACTGAACATCAACAAAGAGGGCATGAGTCTTAAAGATGTGCTTCTCCCAAAGCATTTACTGCAGTCAAATGAAAATTGGGACAGAAAAAAAATTGGTCTTTTTTTCCACAGTGACTTACAGTAAGTAGACAGTAAGGGTTCAGTGTCAGGGACAGTTGAACATAACAAAAGGCTGTGGCAGGTTATGTGAAACCCCTCATGCCCTCCTGTTCTCCCTGTAGCAAACTGATTGCATTGACAACTGGTCAAAAAGAAGCATATAACACTCCAATACAATCGGCTACAACTTGTATTTGTTTGTTTTCCACAACCTAAGAGAGAGTACTACTCGAGGTTTGGATGTGGTTGAAATGAACAGTTGGAGAGGAGGTAGTGAAATGCTATCCCTGTTCAAACCTGGTAGCTGTTTTGTTTTTAACAGCTGTGTTGTGCTGGAGTCTGGTTCCTGGCTACAATGGCAGCTATAATTAAGTAAAAATTAGTTAAATATTTCTGTTTACATAACTCCCTTTTCCCTTTCTCATGATATTTTGACAGCGAGTGCCAACACACTCTTTCTCTCTATCCACCACATCAGTCTCCTCATGGTTCAAAACAATATTGGTGAGATGAAAAAGTACAAAACATGTATACATGTATACATTGTTAATAAAGCCCCACCGCTATATATCAGCGTGGCCGATATTTGTGGCCCAGTTTAGCTGATCACATACTGCCGTTTGTAAAATACTGCAAAATATCCAGCTCAGTACATGTGTTGGCTACAATTATTTAAAGTGGCGATAATTGATATTTTTATGATAACAATATATCAAATGACAAGGTGAAAACAATGTGAAAGGAATCTCTCGAAGTGATGAACTTACATAGAATTATTACCTGAATCTGCAGCTCATCTCGGCATGAGGAGCTTTATAGTGAGTTTCAGCTCACTGTGTACTCGCTGTACACTACCTCACTGTTTGCACCAAATAGCAAACAGACACAGTGGAGCATTTAGCAGCTGAAGAGCTGGATATTTCCCTCAGGAGGTGAAAAACAGAGCTAAAACAGAGACTTATATTCATCAATTGGACACAAATATGACATACTGTAATGCTGATCCATAACTGTATATCCGTAAATGTGTAAATAAGCAAATGTTTGCTAACAAGTGTGCTAAATCAACTTGAAAGGTGAGGATGTCAGTGTGTTTACAGATTGGCCAAGTGGCCAAATAAAGTTTGTGTTTAATGTGTTTATGTATTGGTCAGTATATAATGAGATTTTTGTCAACTTGTCAAATACTGACATCAGTGATGTGGAGAAAATGGACAATATTTTGATTAAGGATACAAGAGGTTTAATTCCAATTTCTTTGTAAACTTCACTGGTCAACATCAGTGCAAGTGAGCAAACAGCAACCGTGCTCAAAAGTATGGCTTTTAGAGAGCTGGTGGGGCTGGTCTGACATGACACTTGACCTCTGTCAGTCCCCTTGACAGGACGCCTGTAGGCACTAAGCTGATCCTCCACATAAAACAGGTTCTCGTGAAAGTAAGAACTGAGAGAAATGAAGACCCAAGAGTAACATTTTTTAAGAGAAATGTAAAAGCAAGCAAAATATTGAGTTTAGCAAGGCTATTAATGACCTGGGTACAGCTTTCTTGGTACTTTAAAGATTGTTTCTCACTCATGTTTTTTTTGGCTGGACCGCAGAGGGCCAGCCCTACAAATGCGAAAGTCTGTCACTGAGTGAGTGAGTGAGTGAGTGATTAAGTTACACTATTGGTCAGCCGAGTGAATTGGAGCTTCCTCATTGGCCGTTGCTCTTTCAAAATGAATAGGCGGGAACGTTAGTTAC
>NTHP01000451.1:46249-60678 GCA_003416845.1 Oplegnathus fasciatus
TCTAAAGCGACTGCTAGTATTACGGGTGCGTAGTGCCGATTTAAGGATTACCAGGAGAAGGAGACGGAGCAGTCTACCCTACCGTCGCCGCCATACTGTGTGGAGTTGTGAATGGGATTGACTGGGACTGCAGACGAGTGATTGGCGGCGACGTTAAGGCAAGTGCACGGAAGGAACGTCTACCGGCGGCGGCGTGATGCCGGCGTATATCAGAAATTCCCATATAAGATAATACAGAGCTACCAAGTCACACGCTTTGACTGTGAGACTCACGCATATCAACCAGTTCACATCCTCACACACCACACCTTGTATTTGTCACGCTGAGAATCCCAAAATAAGTAAATATATATTTCCTCCTGTGATGTAGTCTAGAGGGTTTGTGAGGGAGGTGAGTCTCTCCAGGTGTGAGAGAGAAGTACCTGCACGGTGCCGCAGCCACAGAAAAGTTCACGCTAGTAATGGTAGTTAAGTGACATTAGTCAGCCATAAAGTGTCTGGATGAGCTCAGGCTGCAGCATCATAGTTACTAAAAGGCCGTGTGTTGTGTTCACTGCCACAGAAGAGAAATAAAAAGTCTCCGTTCTACGGCGTCTAGTCACCAGTGACGAGCCAGGCTGAAGTCAGTTAAAATAAAACCAGAGGTCCCCTAACTCCACATATCTGGAAAGGTAACATGCAGCCACGTTAATCACAGAATCGGGCTCTGGTAACGTTAACGTTAGAGTAACACACCCGCTGCAAAGCAACAACAACCGCGTATGTATTGATGAAGTGGATTAGATGATCGGTCGTGGAATGTTTTGTCCTCTTATGTGATTTTATTTTAGCTGTGGTGGCAAAACTTTACCAGAGAGAGGCGGAGATGATGGTTACANACGGTAACAGTCCAGCACAGAGCAGAGTAGGAGAGATACAAGAAATCAGCTGTGCAGAGAGTGAGAGACAGTGCAGAGTTTAACACCCCAAATAACAGGAAAACAGAAAAACGAGAGATATCCTGCAGATAGAAACGAATGAAAGAGCAGGGGAGTTAATAGATCATTATAATATAGTTATATTTATAATTAGAATAAGTTATCTTTCAAATAAAACATCTTAAGATATGAGTGGAAAGTTTTGTTCTTGTAACTGCATTTAGTCAAACATAGCTTCACCATGTCATGTGATACTTCAGTACACTTTAAGAACAAATATTACTGGGACCACTACAGAAAATTGCAGATGAACATTTAATATCCTGGAATTCACATTATAGACACGACCGCTGACTATGACTGTAACAATTTGGCCACAATATAGCACATTGACCATACACTGTCCAGCCATATACTCGGTTTTGACCTAGTCTTGTTCTGCATGCAGTTTGGAGTTCAAGTTTTCAGATTTTATTTTTTCATTTACAGTATTTTCTTTCATTTCCACTCTATTGAGTTCAGTCACCATGTTAATGAGATCTGACTGTTCTGGCCACAGTAAATGACAGACACTACGGCCACGTTTTTCTCCAGGTTGTCAACTCGCTGTCGCTCTTATTGACATTTAACAACACTGGGGTTGTAATGTAGCCATGCCGTTTGGTGTTTAAAGCGGAGGTCGGTAGGACTGAGAAGAGAGTGGACTTGAAAATATTAACAAGTACAACTTCCAGGTCCCAGCAGAGAGGGACAGGGAGGCCCTCCCTCTCTCGCTGCGCTCAAGCCCTGCCTCCAGAGCCCCTCCCCGCAGAGGACGCTGTCATGCATCTCTGGCTCAGTCTAATTCCTTCTTTCTAGCTTGCTTTTCTTCATTGGTCTTCTTCTGTTTAATTGTCTTTGTCGTGTAAGCTGTTGTTGGCAAGATGGGATGGGCAGTTTCTCGTTGCTGGTGGTTCTTTGTACGTCATTGCGTTTGCAAAGCCGCTCACTGAAGATACTGAGCTTGACCGAGTGAAAGCATGCGCGGGGGAGGGGGGGCTGCCTGCAGCGTGTGCACGAGCAGTGATTGATACTCGATCAGATACTCCTCCTGGCTCTGATTGGTTATTTTGATTCGGTCGTGGTGGATTCTTGCAAATGGCATTAGGAGTCTTTTCACAGATTATCTGTCTCATGTAATACTGTCAGGACATAGTGACAGTTTTATCAAACATGACAGAAAGTTATTCTGATACGGGTTACCTATTGCAACTTTAACTAGAGTGCACCCATCATGTCACCTGGGTTGCAGGTTCGTGGTGGGTGAGAACACTTGAATTATCCTCCAGGGAGAATGTGCCCTGGCTCACTGAGTGACGCATTTGCCCTCACAGTGCGTAACAGTTTTTATGCAAAGCAGACCCACTGGCCATACCACACACAGTGATGTTATATTTGCTGGCTTATGCAAATGACTGACCTTTCACAGAGCATTTACATCAGGGTGGGAAATTAACTTTTTGATCCAGTAGCTTTTGTGTCTTGTAGATGTATAAATTCAACCAAACTGCTCATTATTACATTAAAAAGAGCTACTCAAACATAACACAGTAAAAGGAATTTTTTTGTTAAATAAATTTGACCGCCATCTTGAGACATTTAACAGTGTAAATAATTGGAAAGTGTGAATTAAAGATGCAAATGCAATCGTCTGTAAGAAAATGTATGCTTTGTTGAGGCAACTGACATGGGCCACTTTTGCAAAACAGGTGTATATACTGTTTAATTTGACATTCAGTACATTTTTTTAATAAGTTAAAAATCTGTCAGTTAAAATGGCTGTTCTTGCTCCCTCTCTGCTTATCATTACTTAGCAAATAATGGAGAGAGTCCAAAATTTAAAAGTTTATACATGATAATTCGCTGCAGCTTACCAGCTTTATAAGGCGGCATTACATGCTGTGTACTTAAAACAAAACCTAACCCATTATGATATTAACAAAAGCCCACAGCAGACAGCAACAATTACCTCATAAAAAAAATAGGCAGTTTCAATCTCCTAACAGCAGTGATTTTTATTTTTGTGGTTTTCATTTAAGAACAGAAGCGTATCTACAATTTTAAAGTGAGGATTGATAGAAGAAGAAGCTGCAACAGTGAACTGCTAAGATGAAGAACTACACGTGACAGGGACTAATTGCAGGTTGGATGAACCATTTGTTAATTTTAGTATTAGTTTTAGGCTGTTAATGAATTTATCATGAAAATCAGATTGATATTCATTACAGCAGCAGTAAGTTCTGCGTCAGGACTCAAGAGCTGCCGCTCTTGTTTGGAGGTGGAGTGTGAGTACAGTCGAAAGGAAAGGGATTGTTTGATGCAACAATTCCAGCGTTAAGTTTCCATTTTGACTGTCTTTAACAAGCCTCAAGGTCAGCAAGCTAAACTGATGTAAAAGTTGGTGACATTGTCTCTTTGGTGATAGCATATATGATCAGAAGACTTTATTTTAGTGCCTTGGAGTCATCCTGGGGAGCCCTATTTATTGTTCTCCGGGGATATGGCCTTTCATGTCATAACAATTTGCTCTGAAGTTACATTGCTTGTACGATGCCTGATAGGGGTCATAGGAAGGATACAAATGCATATCTGATGCATATATTAGATAGTACAAAGTGTCTTTCTGTGAGCTCACTTCATAAATGGTCAGCTACATTGTGATTTTATTACCACTAAATATATCGGTTAAATTTATCGAAAGCTCAGCTTTTAATGAATGAATGTCTGTCTATGTTGCCATCATCATACGTCATACATTGCTACGCTGTGAAAAAGCATTGGTGTTACTGTTTACAAATGGATGCATGTTTGGTGGAAACGACAAGGTTGGGGGTGTGCAAGGTTGGCTTAATTTTTTTTTTTCTGTGCCTTTGAATTTTCATGCAAGAATCATGTTTGCAGTTTGTGTTCTTTAGTACAAACCTTAATCAATTGATTAGATTCGTGTGTTCGGCTTGCATGAGTCCACAATGACAACAATTAAACCAGGACTTGAAAGCCAGAATCAAATGCTCTCAGCAATAGATTGTTTTTTTGGACAGAGTTGCGGTTACCTGTCATTATGCAAGACTGGATGCGATTGAAGATTGGCAACTGAATGCGGAGGTGTCAGCACAAATCTGATGCCAGTCCCTGTCACTTTAGCTAGGCATGATGGTCTGTGCTCTTTGCCATAATTTACACTCTCTGGTGCCCTTTAAGAGCATGTACATTTGTTAAAATTAGCAGTAGTTCTGACTGCGGTTTACTGTTGAATTATTTTGTTATGCTTGGTTTCTTTTTCTGGCTGTCAGGTACTATATCAACAAATCTTCGCTGTCATGTTCTTCTCACATCAAGGCAAAGCTATAAGTCAGTTTTGATCAGGGCTGCAGCTCACTAACTAAGATTATTTTTTGGCATTTTATTCAATGGTTGACAGTATAGATGCAGACAAGAGACATGGGGAGAGAGAGAGAGGGGTATGACATGCAACAAAGGTCGACGTTGCGGTCATACGGTGCAACCACTCATCCTCCAGAAAGCCCCACTAGCATAATTTTGATTATCGATTTATCGCTCACATATTTTTTCAATTAATCAACTAATCGTTTCTAAAATAACTTATATGTCTTAGAATAGTGACAAAATCGCAGTTTTCCAGAGCCCGAGGCGACGTCTTTAGTGTTTTTGTCTGATCAAAAAGTAGCAAGAAGCTGCACTCGAGCCAAGATCAGAGCAAGACTACGAACAGCATACCAGCATCTGTGTAGCTACATGTGTATGAAAGAGAGAAACAAAGAAAGAGAGAGAGAGAGAAAGAGAGAGCAAGAGCGACTTTGAGCTTTTCGATCTGGCCCAAAAAGTTTAGTCAGCTGCGGGTCCTGGGTTGGACCGGTTTAGATTTATCTTGATTAGATTATGATTATGTATACATAAATATATTGATTACTTGATTATGATTATCCACAATATTTTGCGGAGAATGACAAAGCAATACTTGAAACGTGAAAGTGAGCATAAATGCATGCGTGTTGTGCGAAATGATCACACGATTACAACATGTTACGCTCTCGCACACTTCCATTCTTTGTTAGACATTGTCCTAACACCAGCCACTGTGAATGTACAAGCATAGACACGTGAATGAGATCATGGAGAGAGATTAGCTCACAATCATGGTGAAACTAGTTTGGTCAGTCTGAGCTATATGACAAAGCAATGGTGACCTGGTGAGCTTCTCTGGTTGACGACGAGATGACATGTTGCATGTTGGGTTCGCTGTGTTGAGAGAAGTGTGTTGGGGAGGTGTGTCTTGACGTGCAGTTTGCCTTGCTGCATGCTGGCCTGCCATAGGCTGCTGACTGGTGGATGTTGAGGCAGAGCGGGAAAAGAGAAGGCACTAGGACCCAGCGGTGAGACAGTGAATAGGCAGGCAGAGTGGGGCTGAGTCACTGCATGTGTCTGAGAGGCAGTCAGAAACAGAGCAGAGCAAGGGAGCAGAGGTGATCTCACACTCATCAGCACAGGATAACACAACCATGATGGGTTGACTTGGGGGGGAGGCGGTTGGAGAGAGGAAGTGTGCATTCGCCACCACTTGCTCAGCTATGGAGACCAACAAAGTTCTTCATTTTGTGCCTTCGGGTAAGTGGATCAAAGCTCTCAGAGCTGCTCCTCAGCTGTGCACGACACAGCGCTCACTGGGAGAACCTTGGGGTTCCCTACCTAGTGAAACCTGAGAACCCCCTGTGAAAAACATGTGCAGCCCACCTCCACTTCCACTCCACAGGGACGGCAGATGTTTGGGTGTGCATGTGTTCTACTGTACATACTTGGTGTTTTTTTGTGTTTGCTCTTTCTGTGTACTTAGGCAGTGTTCTGTTTGTGACAGAAATCCTGTTTTTATTTTTTTTTTCAGAGGAGGTGGGGTTGCAGAAGCCCTGTTGTGCTTACAGAAATGCAGATGNNATGAGTACGCGTTTGCCGTTTTTCTTCTTGTTTTTTCCTTCTTCTTCATCTTGTGTATGTCTGGTATGCGACACGAGAGGTTCCTACGTCGTAATTCTTCAGTTCAGAAACTGAACCTTGAGAAATGATTGCATTGCAAACCCTCCCAGAGAAAGCCAGTATACCTGTCGAACAGGGACAGCTGGAATGCAGAGGAAGCCTGGGCTCATAATGCACTTTCTCATGTGTTGCACTGACGGGGCTTGTGCAAGTGCGCTTGCTAGACAGAGAGGGATCGACACAGCACGAGAAACGGCGCGTGTGAATGTGCACATGTATCTGTGTGTACTGTGTGTGTATGTGTGCATGTGTTTCTGTGCATGAGAAATTGAGAGGAAAAAAAAGATGTGTACATCCATATATCGGCGTCTGTGTGTGTCTGTGCCTGTTTGAAACGTGTGCATTTGTGTGTGTGTGTGTGTGTGAGATAGAGAGAGACAGACAGATTAGTGTTGGTGACAGCCACAGGAGAGCGGTGAGTTCCCCCCTCACTGAAAGTCCTCTGAGAGACCAGAGCCCATTTGGAGGTGTGATGCGGCTGCCTCCTCACTTTCATTTTGTCTGGGAAGGCAGAGTGGGATACTGCGTCTCAGTGTGTGCGCGTGTGTGATGAGAACGTTATGTGGGATAATGCGAGTGCGGGAATATTTTCTTAGCGTATGTGTGTGCGTGTTCAAGTGTGGTTTTTGTTTGTAGTACACAACCCTTTGTGTATGGGATAATGTGTGGGAATATATCTGTGTTTGCGCGCATTTTTGTGTGTATGTATTTGTCAGAGTTCAGTCGTGCTCTCGTGAGATGTGTCAGTGTGAGTGTGTGTGTGTGTGTCTGTGCGTGAGCGTCATGCGCTGTGCACACTAACTACATCTCAGAGTGTGTGTCGGGGTGTGATGGACACTGCTGTGGCTCGTCCTCTGAAGAGTAATTTGCATTCATTTGCTTAGTGCTGATTAGAGGCGGCGAGGGCAGGTTTGATCCTTGCAGCAGAACAATTTGGTTCTGCGAACAGAAAGGTATTCTCAACGTTTGTTACCAATCACAGGAAAGGTTGAGGTCTGAAAAGGGTCTGAAATGTCTGATCCAGTAATGTCTAATCAAATGTTTCATCCATTTACATTACAATTGTTCCAGTGTCATGTAATTTAACCGTGGCTTTAAATGCGCATAATAATGTTTTGCCGCCCAGTAGAAGAAAATGACATAATATATCTGCAGGAATTTGATGGAGTTATTGATCACCACCGGTGACTCAACAATTACTTTGCCAGAGGATTAGATTTCTCACTTTCCAAACTCACTTTAATGCCCTCTGGATTTTCAAATAAAGCAGAGCGAGCTTTTCTGCGCAGCACCTTTCAGCACACGTAGCAGGAACATGTTGTCCAACAGAATGTTCAGGTGAAGCTGCCCATACAGATTACAGAAAATGTTACAGAAAATGTTTTTTATTGGCGTTGTCATCTATGAGCATCAACACACCCTTATTGCAGCATATTGCAAGCGATCTTCCAGATCGTCATTATCAGTGGCAACCTGCTGACAGGTGAAGGAGCAGCTGGCGCTGTGGGAGGAGGTCAGGAGATATGGGATTCACTTTATGGAGCTGTAAATTACCACAGAGCTTTACCTTGTGATTACACAATGTAATACTGCAGTGAGGTTCCGATTTAATACTGATGTGTAGATTAATTTACCTTTCTGATTTTAATTCAACAAATTACTGCAGCTTGTAACAATGCAGTGTGGGAAGGTATTGACAGAATGTTTCAACTAAGACAGCTATGTTATTCTTGATTCATTAGTAAAAAGCTAATATTCAAAGTAGGAATGGGCAATAATTTGGTATTATAGTTAATTGACTTTCTGTGAAATCGTATTTTGATCATATCGTCAAAATTCGGTTACCCATATTGATTATTCAATGTAAATTATAGTTAAAAACTAAAAAAGAAGAGTGTCAGTTAACTGCAATTCTTATTTTACACCATATCCATATACCATATCATGATATATATCGATATCACAAACATATTTTTATTACTATCATGATGATTTTTTAAATTATCCCCCTGCCAGAATTAAACATTTTTAGCATTTCAGAAGAGAAAGTCAATTTTTTTCAAATGCATAATTGTTTCAGTTATTTTTTGTTTTAATCAGCCGATGATTTTCTCAATCAATCAGTTAATTCTTCAGTCAGCAAAAAATGTCAGACAATTATGAAAAATGCCATCACAATCACAATTTCCTAAAACTCAAGGTGACTTATTGACATTCATAGTTTTGTCCAACCAACCCAAAAATATTCAGTTTCACTTCAACTCTTCACATTTGAGAGGCTGAAACTAGGGAATGTTTGGCATTTCTGCTTGAAATATGACTTTAACGATTAATCGATTATCAAACTGGTTGCCGAATAATTTTCTGTTCATTAACTACTCAGTTAAATTGTTTTGTAGTGTGTGCTGTCAAGAGCCCATTCAAGCTACGTAGTGTTTACTGAAAAGCAGGAAGATCCAACTCTGTAAAAAACAAAATGGCAATAATTGTAAACCCAGCCACTCACGTCAAATCCACATTCCTGCTGTCTTTTTTTTAAACAGTTCTGATTAAATATCATAATCACAACATAAAACTGAAATCTCCCAGCGTCGCGCTGACTGGGTGTCAATCTTCAGGTGTGACAGACAGCCAGGTAATCAGTGTTGCAGCCGTGACCTGCAGAGCCAGGAAATATCAGCATGGAGGACACATAGTGGCTGTGTAAATTAGTAGTTCGACCATGTGGAAGTGGAGGTGTGTGTGAGTGAAGATGGATGACGTGTGCCTGTGTGCATGCGCGTGTGTCCTGTAGATGTGACAGTGATCTCTGATCAGTATTCACCGCTGGCAACAGATCTCAGAAGCTCCAGCCTCTGAGCACAGCCATCTGGGCAGAGGAGAAACACACATCGAAACACACATCGAAACACACATACAAATTATTATACAGTACCACACACACACAAATACAAATACACACCAGCTCTGAAATATCACAAAAACACGTCCACGCAAGACACGACAAGACAGCCCCACACGCACAAGTGTATTCACACATAAGCATTTTTTGAAAATTCACACACACACACACACACACCAGTTTGCACACACAGAAATACACACTCACACCGACTGTGTCAAAGATATTGTCCATACACACTGCACGTAATTATATACACAATTCATTCTATCTACATAATTTGTTGGTTTACACACACAAAACAATTATGTAGATGTGTCAACACAGACACTCATCATGCACAGTTCAAGGAACACAGAATGAAGAAGACCACACATTCATTACAATTACAACTCACACACACACACACACACACACACACACACACTTTCTCTTGTTTGTCTTTATATCTCTGTCTTACTCCATCTTTGTTTTTTTGTTTCATTTCCCTCTCCCACGCACACATTTACATACATACACACTATTTTCTATGGATATTTGATCCATAAAATACACACACACACACACACACAGCCATGGACAGGTGTGTATTTTGGGATAAAAGGCAACACAGGCAAAAGATAGTGCTTTAGAAGTGTCTTTTTTTTTATACACTCAGGCCTGCAGTGCTCGAAGTGTGATAAAAGCACTTCCTGTAATTTAGGCGGGCAGTTTAGTCAGTATGAAGCTGGTGTTTTTGAGATGACATATTAAGCTTGATCATAATCACAATCACCAGTGAGCACTGATGGTTATTCACTGTATAGTGAGTTTCTGAATGTCACCCTCTGTGAAAAGTGTCTTGTTTGTGCTGTGGATTGTATCACATAGTATTTTGGTGATAAAGGATTTTCTCACTCTGACATCAGTGAGGTGCAATTTCCACAATGACTGCTGTTGCTGCTAATAGTAGCATAAATAATGATAATAGGATTTCACCCATAACAATACGATTAACTTGATTAACATGATCAAAACCGCATTTACGTCGTCTTAGATGTTTTTAAAGAGAAGGATGGCAAATGCTGAGGATGGTAAAAAAATGTCCAAACACTTTGGGCTCTGTTGTTTTGGAGGTAAACTGTGCAAAGTGCAGTTCTGCATTGGCAAAGCTGCATTTTCCCAAGATGCAGTCCCTCACAGTATTTTTTCTCGGTAATGCAGCTGTGAGGTATTTTTGTGCAATTTTGGTGGTTTTGGTAGATGGAGGTCCACTGCTGTATGTTCACACTTGTTTGTCTGCATGTCCTTGATGCAAATTTTAATTTCCCCTCCTGAAAAGTGTGTTCTGGCCTCTGTACACCATTACCAAACTGTCAGTACACCGAAAGGTGCTGATGTAATTGGTCTTGATTGACACTAACCCCTAAGTTACTCCAAGTGTGCCTTGCGCCCCTGGCCATGAAACTACCCCATCCACAGCACAACGGGCATGGCGAACTTGAATGTGCTTCACACCAAGAAGCTATTACTTTCACCACATTTCGCTCCTGTGTCTCACAAACGTTAGATTTGTTTAAGTCAGTGTCCTCCCCCCCTTATCCCTGTGCACAGTTTGTGACATGGATTAACACACATAGACAGCTTAGGGAGAAATTGGGAGTTACATGCTTCGGATCTCCCCGCTAATGCAGGCAGGGCACAATCACTGTCACATGATAATAGCATGTAATAGAGATAGCATGAATGAAGATCAGGGTCTTTATTAGAGCTGCAGGGATTAAATTGCTGATTAATCAATTAGTCGTTCGACATAAATTATTCAGCAACTATTTAATCGATAATCATCTTTTTTTTTAAATGCCAAACTCTGCTGGTTCCAGTTTCTTAAAAGTGAAGATTCGATATTTTTCTTTGTCATGCGTGATAGTAAACTGAAGCTTGAGTGAAGTTTTCAGACAACACAAGACATCTGAAGACGTCACCTTGGGCTGTGAGAAATTATAAATTTACTATTTTTCACTATTTCCTGACATTTTATAGACAAAATGATTAATCAAAAAAAATAATGTGCAGATTAATCGATTATGAAAATAGTCGTTAATTAACCAGTCGGAGCATAATGCATTTTTGAGTCAAGTTAAGACAACAGTCTAGCCAAATTTGTGGTTAAAATTTTTGAAGTAATTTCCTCCTCTATGTGTTATTATAAGTAAGGCTCAAATCCTTGAGTTTTACCACTTTTCACAACAAATACCCATATTATAATTCATAATTATTAGAAATATAATCATAATTATGACTGAAAAACAATTCATTTGTATTATTAGAATATAGAAACATATTTTTGACAGTTATCTGTTTTCTCATCCTAATTGAACGAATTAGGCCCCAGTTCTAAAGGGAGGTTAAGACCAAGAAGAAAATCACCAATGAATTCCTGTTCAAGGACAAGACTAAGCTACACCTTAAACTGATATATTTCCAAATGAAAAATCAATGCCTGAGGAGTTCCTTTATATGTTGATGGATTAACACAAGCTCTGCTGTGTTCCCTTCAACATCCAAATTAAATCTATCACAAACTAACAAAAAGCGCCATCAAAAAATTAGCTGAACATCTGTTCATATATTAGTAAGTACATAATATATATTATTAGAAAAAAAACAAATGATTAAGTCAGGGACTCAAATATTACTGTAGAGCCCAAATTAAACAGTAGTGAACAAACCAAGTTGGTGATGATTGTCAACAATGTGGTCCATACAGGTCGCTCCATGACATCTCTGTTGTATTTCGGTCTTCACAGTCGGCAGAACATTCAACGTGAATGGTTTGGGCATTACTAAAATCTATTCTGAATTACACCCTAATGTGGAATTTACAAGCTATTTACACAGCCTAATCTATTACCACCCTGTACAAAAATAGCCCTGTAGTTCCAACATGGTATTTAACATGTTACTTTTTGCAAACCTTTTAATTCCACATGTCTTCATTGCTTTATAGCAGCAGTATAAAAAGCATCTATTGTTGTGAGGATGAAAGCAAAACAGTTGTGTCTTCTTTTTCAACGGCCAGATAAAATGGGGTTTAAATACTAGTGTGCTGCATCCTGGAAGAATAACCGGTGATCATAAATCAAGTTAGGCTGAATCCAGCTACACTAGTACAGTTATTTTTAACGCTGGTTATAAAGGCAGAAAGTGTCGCAGTCATTGACAATTAATGGGGAGGTCCTTTTTATTCACAAAATTAGATGTGTAGCACTTGTTTCCTGATAGTTGTTTTTTCTAGTCTGCTCTGTTTTCAACAGCAGATTATATTTATGAGTATTTAAGTGGTTTTCAGCGAGTGAAAGTTGAAGATGAGGAACTCATGTTAGGGGCCCTTTATTGTAGATTGGATCCACTTTAATTTGACTTCACGGAGAGGTCATGTCTTGATTTCATTAAAAATACAATAGATGCTTTCAACTCAGAAATAAAGCAGATTGTCGGCTACCATTGTCTCTAAAATAGAGGATCATTCGCTGAGTCAAGCAGAAGCAAGAATAAATGCACACTGACATGGACATGCGCGTAGTCTCTTACAGCATATGCACGCACACAAAATGAGGTTGTTGTAGCTACTTTTACACACATAAACACACATAAATGCACATGTTCAGAAAATAGAAAAACACACACAGTGTTGGTGGTCCTCTCCCGTCTTTGGTCGTGACATGCTGCTGTTTTGCCGTTGTGTAATTAGGCTACAGTTTGCCGCCATCCTCCAGCATGTACACACCCATTCAAATTAAAGCTTAGTCTACAGGTTACAGCACAGGAAGCAGTACTGTGCACAGGCGAGGTATTTGTTTCAGTTCCTATTTAATATTGCTCTTGTATGGTCTGCTAAGGCTGCACAGCGTTGCCAGTACAGAACAGTTTGTACTGTGCTGGGTGCTTTCTCCTTTGCAGTGAATTTAATTTAAAACCAACAAACACAACACAACAGAGTGGTAGACATGGCGCTCTGCTGCTCCCCTCCTCTCGATATGTACACCCCCTCCCCAACATAGTAATTATTCCAAGATGTCTGAGGATGCCCGTGTCAATGAATTCCCAAACTTTGATTGTAAAGCTTCCCTTTCCATATGCCTGAGCAGAAATATCAATGTGCTAAATAAAGTGTGCCAATATGCATAGCAGTTATAATACAGACTCACAAGGGTGTTAGCACACACACTTTATTATAATGTCACGGACGCACGCACATGAGCATGCAGACACTTATCATGTGTGACCCACACAATTCAAACAAGATGCATTCTGAACTGCAGAAACAAGTTGCATCATGTTGTACGATGAGTCCTGCAGACGTTTTCTCCTTCCTGCTCAGACTGAGGTTATTTATGCCAGGCTGCTGCTTTCATACAGCTGTTGAATGCTGGGTTTGCATACATGGCACGTATGGTCTTTGTCCATAAGAGTTGTTGTGCATTGTTCCTTCACACTGCCTCTGATGTCCTTTTTGTCCTTGTCGCATGTCGTGGCGCTGTAATTTAAAACATCCATATGCTGCAGCACCAAAATTGCATCCATATTTAGTGTAGTTAATATAATATTCATAGTTAAGGTCTGTCTGAGTAGTATGGTGTTGTACAATAAAAGTAAAGGAGTGTGACTTAGTAGGAAGCACTGGTGCACATCGGCAAAGCAACAGAGTTCACACTGAGTGAAGAAGGGCAGAAATATCTCACCTACAGTGTAGAGAGACGGCTCAAGACATTAAATGGACAGAAGACTACACAAACCACTCTACACCCAGTGTCAGGTGGAGGATTAAACAAGACCCTAGCAGTGAGACATACTGTAGGATGATAAGTTGGAGAACAGTAGGTAGCCAAGGTTGCTTAATTTAAATTCTGTCAATGTGGTGCAGGACACAACTAAGCTAAGCAAAGAGACAGCTACTGAGCAGGGCAGGGCAGGGCACTGACACTGCTGAGGTTGGTGGTTTGATTCTCACTGGGGCCCCGCATACTAAAAAGGAATGAATACTCAGCTGAAAGAGTCATTTGATTAAAACAATTACTACATTTTATATTTTATCTCATTTAAAATGTCATGTTCGCTTTATGCTACTAGAAAGCGTTAAAGTTGAAACGTCAGAATCCAAATCACTTACTTCCACATTTTACATAGGGTAGGAACATGCACTGTATATAAGGACCTCACATAAGGTGGAAACAGACAGCCTGAGAGATATACAGTAGACTAGGCTTTGTGCCGGCATTTTCTCTCCCGCTGCCTCACATCGATTCAGTTGAAACTGTGTCTTTGTAGTTCTGTGGGGGGACACCACAAATGAAAAGCAGTGAGATATGCTGTCGGATGGCGGGCAGGCTGGAGCGGCATACAGTAGAGGGCTGTGTGGAGAACAGCAGACTTGAAAGGGAGATGGTGGCCTGGCTTTAATCGAGCCGGAGGAAGAGGGGAATGTGCAAGCAATTAGCAGGAATCCCCTAGCACTGGCATTTTTTTTTCTCCCCCCCCCC
>NTHP01000451.1:60734-73101 GCA_003416845.1 Oplegnathus fasciatus
CTTCTATGAAAATCGAGGCAGCCAATTTCTTCAGCGAGCGGTTGGCTGGTGTGTGTGTGTGTAGTGGAACAACACCCTCAGTCACTCATTCACTCCCTAGCTCATCCACTGCCTGGCTTGCTCACTACGAACACACTCACACAAACACACAGCAGAGCATCCCTGCTGCAGCACCTGAGCCTAATCCCCTACCTGTGTGTGACTGTTAGAGATTGAGAGAGGACAGAAAAGCAGGAAAGACGGAAGAAGAGAGGGAAGAGAATGAGAGGGAAAGATATGAAAAATGGAAACTGAGATGTACAAATATATGGAGAGAGGACAGACAAGAGGAAAGGGGGTAAGAAAATGACGAAGCGCCGGGGGTGGAGGGGTATAAATTGGAGCATGTTCCTGCGCTAACCTCAGTCACGATGCCTTGTCTCGCCACGCCGCAGACAGGGCCGGATTCATCTGTGAACTCGCAGTAGCCAGCTCACTATAACTATCAATCCCTCTCAGGTGAAAGGACCAGAGGATTACTGCAGAGCTTTTCAGTCCACAGACCTAACGCCAAGAGACAGATCTAACAGAGAAAAACAGACGGGGAAACAAAAAAAGCTGCAGGACTGAATTTTTGCACAAATGTGAATTCTCAATTAGACAATTATTCAAAATTGAGGGCAAACTTGAAGTATTCATTTTGTTTTTTGGTTGAGGCCTATTGCATAGCCATCTGGCTGTCACAGTATGAAATATTCTTGTATTAGTTCTTGCAATTGCGGTGTTGTTCTCACTGGCTTGGTCCTTTGAACACTCGAGGCATTGCTGCTTAGCCTGAAGCAACTCTGCTTTCATATTCTTTAACAGATTTGCATATACGTACTTGCACAAACACCATACACATGTTAAAACTCATCTCCTCTCCGAGCCATACAGACAAACTATACACACTGATGTATGAAGGTGTAGGAACAGATATAAACACACTCCCACACGCTCACATCAACAGCATATGGCTGAGCGCACACACTCACACTGCTGCCCAGCATCAGCCCAGCCAGAGTCCACCTGCTTGCCAGACAGCTCGCTCATAGCCAGCCTCGTGGTCAAGGCTCTGCTCTGACATCATCAACGTCAGACACCAGCCCGGAGACACAGCTGTCTGCAGCAGAGCCAGCAGCTCTTCTCCTTAATCAAACAAAAACGTTTTAATTTTTCTAACATTTAGAAAAGAAGCTCAACCAGTATCTCTTGTGCGGATGTAAATATGGGACGACTGACACTGAGGGAACATTTTCAACATCAGTGCGGCGTCTGAAACCAAAAATGTTGTTGTCAGTGATGAAATCTAGTGCCAGCAGAATGTATCCTGGAGAAGGAGACTTCCAATTTAATTGTGATATTTTGACATTTTGAGTTTTAATTATTCTTTTTTTTTTGTCACTTGTCACAACATGAAGCTACAAACTTAAATTTTCCTTGTTAACAATGTAAGCATCCCTCACTGAAAACATGGGGGAGAGCTTGCTGCAAACATGTGGTTCATTATACCCTTGAGTTTGAATAAGGATTTCTACCAATCTGCTTCAAGGAAACTGAAGGACAAAGAGAGATTTTTTTTTCTGCTGATATGACTCATTGTACTTCAAGGTTCTTTGGATAAAAGCATCCGTCAAATAATGTGGTGTTTACCTCAGATGCCTGGCTGAAGGACAGTACAGTACAGGCTTGTTTAGTTTAGTGGAATTTTCTGAGGATTTAATTGGCAAAACGTATACATAACAACTACAGATAATATTGATAAGCTCTCAAATACAGTACTGAACATGTGGAAGAAAGATGATCACATACGGGACAAACAGTAAATATTTTTGAGATTTTGGTGAAAATCATTAATTCTGACATGTATAGCAACTCACATATTCATGCAAAATCTTCAAAATAGTGTATACGAGATATTAGTATAGAATGTGCAAGAAAATTAAGAAAAAGACGAAAAATAAAAGAATATATTTTATTTTCTCAACTAATTGATTATTCGTTTGGACTAAAAATTGGTCATAAAATACTGAACGGTGCCCATCACAAGGTGAGGTCCTCTTTTTTTGTCCATCCAACAGTCCAAAAACCACCGATAATCAGTTTATCACATAAGACAGGAACATTTACAATCGAGAAGCTGGAACTAGAGAATGTTTGGCAATTCTGCTTTAAAAAATGACCATTTATCGGTTCTCAAGGTAGTTGCAGATGAATTTCTGTCGATGAACTAATCAATGAATCGACTAATCATTCTAGCAAGAGGTTTTTTGCTGGCTGCTCTGTAATATGGAGCAGTTCATCACCCAGGAAATGTATATATTTGGCTGTGTTTTATAAATGCATTCTGTAGACTGTAATTTTTTGTATAATATTAACTCCTCCAGTTTTAACTATTGATTAAAAATGCAGATTCATATCTATAGTAAATGTGTCGCCTCTGGAAAGGTGAGATTTTATTGACTGCTGGCTTCAGAAATTGAAACGGGTCGTCCTATGTCTCATTTTTTAGCTGCTGTAGTTTAAGATTCAGTATGCATTAACGTGAGTATGAAAAGTAAGAACACTGTAGGAAGGCTTTTGGTGACAGGTGCAGCTGACAAATAAGTGGCAAATTGCTGTGAAAGTGAGAGACTGTGAATGTGATGAGAGACCAGCAAAGACTTGTCCTGATGGAGCTGGGATGAAAGACTCTGACATTGTGAGGATATGATGACTTAAATCATGTTTCCTCACATATTACATCATCCAAACCAGATTTGGCTTAAAACTACACCTCACTGATGTGGTTGCCTTTCAACAGCTCCGTGGTTACAGTATGCTGCAAATACTCCTTGTAGAGTGCCTGGGTGACTTCCCACCTGAGCAATCAGTCGATCCATTCTTGGCTGCGTTTCCGGGACAAGATTATAGAGGAGTCCCTACACCACCAGCCCCACAAGAGGCTTTCCCAGGCCAGCGTGACGTGGATTTGCCCTCACCTGGTGATGGAAAGGATAAGATCTCAAATACAAGCGGTTGCACTTGTACTCCTTCATAAAGAGTCTAGGAGTTCCCTTAGAGATAGGATAATGATCTGAGATGTTCGTGAGGAGCTTGGAGTAGAGCAGCTGCAGTTGGCTGTCACCCAAGAAGATAAGGTGGAGGTGTAATACCTGCAGCAGCTTGTGTCTCCACTGTTACTGAACCGTAAACATGAAGCTCACATTCACACATTTAGAACAATTTATTTTACTTCTGGAGGGTTTAATGTAGGGCTCCAAGTTATTATTGTTTTCATTACCGATTAATCTGCTGATTATTTTTTCGTTTAGTCGATAAATCGTTTAGTCTTGGTCTAGAGAAGGCCATCAGTGTTCATTTGACTTCCTCTCCTTTCCAAATCAAACCTCATGCGATGACAAGTTGCCAAACCTCTGTCTAATAAACATGTAGGTCTACGTGACTAGTGACGGGTTCAATTTGCTTTGAACCTGAATTAATGAAGTACAGAAATGCATCAAAGTAAATGTTTTCAGTATGGCTCATACCTGGGAAAACAAAATGCAAGGGTGTGCCCATCACCTAGCTCCAGTATGCCCCTACGCCTCTTGGGAAATACCATGCGAACACATACTGTAAATTGCCTTTTACAATGTGTGTGTAACTAGCATGCCGACTGAAGTTCTTTAAAATTCCTTTGGAATAAAAAGAAGACAAATAAAGGCCAAATGTGGGCCTGCTGTTTAAAATGTGTATACGAGCAAACAGACCAGCCCAGAGCAGAGCACCGGGAGGAATTCCCTCTCCGCCTGGGCTCTCTCAACGACCACAGCTCCAGAGAGGACGGGTGCCAAGAGAGCCTGTGGGCACAATTAGCCAACAAAAGGCCCGTCCTCCTCCCCGGTGCTTGCCCAGCCCTCATAGATTCCCCTACAAACGCAGCAGGGGCACCTTTTAATCTCTTGCCCCCTTCACTTCTCAGCCTCACCTCTCCTTTAAATCCCAGGGTTTGTCCCTCCTGGGGGTTCTGGCATCTGTTTTGCATGTACCTGCAGCGCACTGCCCTGCGATAGATCGGCCTGCATGGGGAGGAAGGTTGGCTCAGTTTCAACCTGGCTGGTTTATATACACACCAAGGGTTGTATAAGTTGACTTCCTGTTGTCTTGGACCATTTAAATAAAAATCAAAACACGTTTTTTTTTTATGCAATTAAGACAGAGTCTGTACTGGGTTAGAGTAATGAGTGATTCCAATAAAGTCATCCACAACTTCTTGTAGAATGTATAATGTCCTTCCCTCTCAGTTGATTAAATACCTTAAGCCATCAAACAGCAGCAGGAATGCTAAGTGTATTACATCTGCAGTTTTTAAGCAACACACTGCATAATTAAACAAAGGTCAAACAGTGTGGGTGCCTACATATATAAATGTATCCCTTTACTGATCTAGCTCAATAGGCACACAGCCTTCTGTGCTTCTGTACAAACCATTTTCCCATTTAGTGAATATAATATGTAAAATCAAAAATGTATATATGAAAAACTTGGGACATTTTTTTATTTTAAAGATGGATACGTGTCATAATATGTAGAATATTATGACACGTATTTTTCTTCTAATCCTCGGCAAAAAACACTTTTTACTCCTCTTTGAGTAACATGTTGAAAAAGATGCAGCGCCTAGCTGGTTTAGGAAATTATTTCGCCTTTTTTGAAAATGAAAGCATATATTTATGACCTATTTTTTCAGTAGGAGTGCCAGAGACAGGCTTTGGAAGTCGGAAAGTATTAAGAAACAGACTACCATATTGTTGGTTTTGGTCTTATAGAAGGATTTCTTGACAATAACAAACATATATATCACCAGCCTTATCCTTTGAGCTAATTCACATAATTTTCTGTTGAGTAAATACAATTATCTCAGTTTCGGCCATCAAGCAGCCAGTTTGTTGCTCACAGTATTTACAATAACGTGCCTGTTGTGCACATGTAAATGTAATCAGATGTGACTGAACTAAAAAACATTTTTGATCGTTCATGCACTCAGTAAACAATGTAGGCAACAGACAGAGATAATGGATTCACTGTATGAATTTATGTGTCTCCTAAAATGTAAATTCAACTTATTTAAAATTCAGCTATTTTTTTTATTGCTCCATCTTAGTATTTGGTGATGTATATTTAGATAGACTGCCTGCTGCTTTTGAAGGGGATTAGAGCTAATGGCTGTTGTTTAAGCTCCACCCCCAACTTCACCCACTGATACTGTACTTCTACTAAAAATATATCCATCCTGCTTTAGCCTCTTCTAGATTGTGCCACACTGCACCAGGAATGTGCTTGTGTCTGGGTCACCAAAACGGCAAAAAACTAGTTCCATCTATGTGCTTTTGTGCCCTCAGTTGAGACTTGTGTTCGAGTGGAAGAGCATTTATAGTCCTTCACGGAGAATTCTCACTTGGCTTTGTTTACTGAAACAAGCTGCCTGTAAACAGTTTTGTTCTCTATGTGACTGTGTCATGCCAGGTAGGGAAGGACTGGCTTTCCTGCAGTGTTTAGCTGTAATGGCGCTCTGTGACTTGGTAAGAGAGGTGGTAAATCATATTAAATGTGGGCACGCGCATACACCGCGTGGGCTTCATCTCAATCTTTGCCTGGGGCATCCAAATCACTAAAACTATCCCTGAATGTACTTTGTACAGATGTTTTTTTTTCTTCTTAAGGACTGTGGGAAGTCATGTTCCCTTCACATTTATTTTTCTCTTTTGAGAACACAAGGATCAAAAAGGGGATTCAAAGCCGAGGGAAGGGTCGGCTGGTGTCTGATTCGTAGCCCACAGGGGTATTTGTGGTTCCAGAGACAGAAATCACAGGAACATCTCAGGTAACGTTTTCACTGCACGAAACCCCTCTGTCTGTCTTTGTCAAACAGCTGCTACTTGCTGTGTTGCTGCTTGCTAGTCGTCGAAGTCATGCAAAAACCACAGTCGCTGCAAAGGAAACAAGCAGCTGCCTGCCTTCTTTTCTGCAGATAGCTCGTATCAGACGAAGGTTTGGGTTTATCAGGAAGAAAGAGTTTGTTATGTGGCGTGTACTGACACTGCATCAAGTGATGAGCAGAGCAGATGTTGCTTTGCTTGTGGGTTTGTGACATATAAACTCAGCTAACTGACACATATTTCTCTCATGTATATGTTGGGCAATGATGAAAGGGCTGACTCTAAGTAAGAGAGAGACTCACATACACAAACACCCACACACACACACAGCAGATCAGTGAAAGCGATGAGACGTATGTGCGATACTATTCTAACCAGTTCTGACTTCCTGCTTGCGAGTAGACAGCTTCCTCTTTTCTGCAGAAAGTTAGCTGTCTTTCCAGTCACTTGTGTTTATCCGCTGTTTGTATTTATTTCCTCATAAAATAAGCAAGGATTCAATAACCGATTGTAAAGGATAAATAACCTCAAGAGGCTTTTAATACTCACCTCAGAGGTAAATTAAACACAGACCAATCTGAAATGTGCAGGGGAATTTGTCATTTCCCAGAAAGAGATAACCAGTATTGTATGGGTGCATTGTAAGAGGCATACTGAGCATGAGGAACTTGGTTTTGTTCCTGCACATTTATTGACTTTAGTGAGAGTTTTCAGGTCTAAATGTGTTATCATGTTAGAGAAAGACAAAAAAAGAGTCAGCATTTCCTTGTAATAATCAAAGATTATAAGCCAGGTATCTAAAAAAAAATTGTAAGCTTACAACTATAACTGTGTGTAAGCATAAAGACAGAAATATGTACCTGCATATGCATTCTTTTTTTCCAGATTCATACAGCCATATGTATGTGTTGTTCTGTTGTGGTGCACAAGCACAAGCCTGCTACACACCACACATTTAGCCATAAATAAATGTAGAAATTGACGTGTAGACACTTCGCTTTACTGTTTGCATGCATATCAGTACTTATGCCCTTATCATATCACCAGTTAAAGATCAACATTAAGGAAGTACAGCACAGTAATTAATCTAGTAAACATGAATGTAGAGTCCAAAAGAGTCCAATAGAGTAAAATACAACAGTAATTCAACAGTTACTTAGGATGTTGCATTAGCAACTAGTACAGTGGCTTGCTTGGTTAGCTGTAAGTTGATCATAGAAGAACTAAATTCTACTAAATCACAAATTAACAGTCACAAAAAAGCTGTAATGAAAAGAGTACAGTGCTTCAACAAGGGCCTCTGGGAGTAGATAAAATGTGTCTGTCAATATTTTCTTGGTCACAGATCTGACAAAACGGTGGATGTAACAATGTCAGTTAAGCAGCAACAGCTAAAGAACTGTGCCAGTATGGGTTGCTAATAGCAACAGAAAACCCAACTGAAACTAGTTGCTGCTAGCAGAATACTCACAACAGTGGCTATTTATAGCGCCCGTGTTATCATTAATTCATCACATGTATCGGTAAACCGTGATCAGCAGTGATATCCGAAACGGACCATAAACAAACAAAAAAAACTAACAGTGTATAAACACAGGAAAATGAATCTAAAGAAAGATCATATAAAGATAATTCATTCGCCTTTGATTGGCATTTTAATCACTGTGTGTACAGCAAAAACAAAAACACAAACTCAACAAAATTTGCTAACAATCTAAACAAATTATACATTTTTTATAATTTTTTGTGTCACTCGCAACTGGCTCTAGAACAACATGTACGTACGATCTAAGCCATGCGGTTAATACAATTCTCAAGTTTGTTTAAGTACCAGTTTATGTGTGGGAAATGGAGCATGCATGTTCTTTGTGCATGCTCATCATTTATAGAACTGCAACGATTAGTCGATGAATCAATTAGCTGTCAACTATTAAATTAATCGCCATCTATTTTGATAATCGATTAAATGTTTTGAGTTATTTTTTAAGAAAGTGTCCAAATTCTCTGATTTCAGCTTCTGAAATGTGAATGTTTTCTGGTTTCTTTAGTCCTCTGTGACAGTAAACTGAATATCTCTGAGTTGTGGACAAAACAAGACATTTGAGGACGTCACCTTGGGCTTTGGGATACAGTGATCAACATTTTTCACCATTTTCTGACATTTTGTGGACCAAACAACTAATTGGTTAATCGAGAAAATGGTCGACAGATTAATCGATAATGAAAATAAGCGTTAGTTGCAGCCCTAATCATTTATACTTCTGGCCCCAGGTTTGGGAAGTAAGGAATAAAGACAATTAAGAATTCTAAATAGAATTATACATTTTTAAGTTTTCATTATCAAGCTTTTCCCTTCTTTTATTCTTTAATTTAGTCCGACTGTTTCTCTCCTCACGGAGGATCTTTTGCAAATAGTTATAAAGCAGGTCATTAACTGATATTTTCACAATAAAATGGGGGATTAATAAAAGATATTGCATCATCCAAAAAAATTATAAAAAATCTTCAGTACAAGTCAAATTTAAAATGGATTTGCAGTTAATGGCATGAAACAGTCAATAAGTAGATCGATGACCTGGAAGCAATGGGCTGAAAGAAGAAGAAGAAGCATGTGCATGCCCTTGGAATCACATCTGGAGTGACACTCTAAACGTTGCGTTGGCTGACTAAAACTGTGTTCTGACGCAGTTGTTGAAAGAGAGAGTAGGGGACAGAGTTTATTCTCAGTAGGGACCATGTTGAAGCACAATACGTTACTTGTGTCGGTTAGCATGTCACTGCGTGCCTCTGCTGTGATGTAATTGCGGCTTGTGCACAGATCTGACTTCTGTCTCTCAAGATGTGGTTGTGTCAGTGATTGGTACTCATGTGTTATGCAACGCTGCTTACTTTAAAATTCAACTAAAATTCACACACACATACAAAAAACACGTACTGTAACTATGTATTGATGCATTTATGTTTTAGGTGTGTTTAATCTACTGTTAATCTACACATTCCCTATTCCCCAGGCCCCTTCATTACCATTTTCCATTCCTCCACCAGATGCCCTCGGACTTTCCCTACTTCCCCCATCACCTGACCACCCCACCTATCTTCACACATGTTCCCACTTCTCTTATCATATACCAGCCCAGTTCCACTCATTCCTTACCAGTTTGTTGAAGTTTCTATGTTCCAAGTTGCAATGGTGGTTTCTTGCCTCGTGTTATTGCGTTCGAGCTTCTATGACCTGAACCAGAACCTTAACCTAGATCAGGACCAATACCTGTACCTGCCCGCCTACCTGTGCCTGCCTGTAAGCCTTTCTATTTAAATGAACCACTGAAATCATCCTGCTGCCTCAAATATCTGCCCTTGGGTCCTTCCCCTGTTGCCACTCTCACATCCCTGCGACATCTACTGTATATCACTGCTTAGTTACATATGAAAAACTTTTATTGAGCTTTAAGTCTTTTGATTTTTTAGGCTAGGAAAATTTAAAAATGGAAATAGTGAGATGTTTTTACTTTTATTCTAATGCAATTAAAATAAATGAATATGCTTTGAAGTTAAATGAAAGTACTAATATAGCTATTTGGATTTTTTAAGGAGAGTTTTTGAGGCAAAGTTCTGTCTCTACGTCTTTCATCTTTAACCTTAATCTCTAAAATGATAATATTTTAACAGTTTAGCAGTTTAGTATTGCGCTTCTCCTTTCCATCCACACACCACACATCAGATCGTTTGTTTCAGTTGAGGTACCAGGGTTGCAGAAAGCACTACATCCATCGACAGGAGTATTCTGAAATTCAGATCGTTTTGTGGAAGAAGTATAAATGTGAGGAATGAATACATGCTTTAATGCGTGCAGAGTACTATGTCCCAGTCTCTTACAGGGGCAGGTGTCCTTGTACCTTTTTTAGTTTTCAGTATGGTTTCAGTATGGTTGTCAGTATGTCTCAATTCGCACAATTTAAGTGAATCTGCTTCTGATTTCACAACAGAATAGCCTTAATGACTGCTAATGAGCCTGTCTGTAAAAGACCATCAGAGCATAAAGTATGTAAAGGTCCTTAATCAGCTCTGTCTAACAATTATCTGCATGTGTGTTCAGCCCATTATAGCAGACAGAGACAGAGTGTATTAACTCATAAGAAAAACAAATAATGCAGTCTGAACTACAGCTCATTTAACTTCTGTTCTATCTGCCCTAACTGAAGATGAAACCTTCTGTCTAATTTAGGAGTTTATGATCCACAAAAATGTTAAAAGGATATACCAGGTTACTCACTTCCTTCCAGCAAATAAAACTTTTATTTTCTGCCATTGTTCATTTCACTTGAGTTACTTATTTGGGTGCTTAAATTTAGAACAAAGCTCTTTATTTGGTCATAAAGTGAAGTGTGGTGTCTCACAACAGAGTAGCGTTCCCGCTGTATTTTCATTGATCTGGCAAAGCCAGTACATGGATAGCATGCATTCCCCTCCAATCCTTCTAAATCTCTTTCTGCATCTGTCAGTGCCAAACAGCTCAATACAAGCGGAGCTCATGAATCTTCATGATGCTGCTCCTGATCACAGCACTCAGACTAAGACGCAGTTCAGAGGAGCACAGCGTCCACAGGAAGCTGGCATGATGTGCCACATAAATAAATGAGCAATAAAAGAACCCCTCCAACATCTCTGTGTGTGCTAAAAATAATGTCTTTGAACATTGTTCTATTGATTTTATGTAACTATTCTTTTGCCCACTATTCCACAGTATGGGGTTTGGTTTAGGTTTTACTACTACTACTAAATGATAAGAATTAAAAAAGTCCTCTTCTAATGTGGATTACGTAACATTGTTGGATTTGTGTATCTGTTAAAGCAAAGGCTTTTTATCGACTTTTCACTGGATAATTGAGAAAATAATTGGCAGATTAATTGATGATAAAATGATTATTAGTTGCAGCCGTAGCCACAATGCTCGCATGATAGTTGGCATTTGGTGCGTGCGTGAGAAGAAGCAGCATCCCCTGTTTTCTCACAGGCTGCATGAGGGAATCTCCAGTGAATCTCTTTCATAAACTTCATTACTTATTAAATAGAGAATTCCGTGGCCTATTTCACAAATGCCCAAGGAGACTTGAAGTTGTGACTAATTTAATTCCTATTTTGCTTACATGCTATAAAGTCCTTTGCTGTATATACGTTATTTAAAATTTAAAATATAGAGAAGGAGTACGGTTCTGATTATTTTTAGAGCCGAAATGATTAACTGATTAATCAATAAATCGATTGACAGAAAATAAATCAATTATTTTACTTCTCAAATGTCAGGATTTGCTGCTTTTCTTTGTCATATATGATAGTAAAATGCATATATTTGGGTTTTAGACTGTTTGTCGGACCAAACATTTAATCTGAAGACGTCACGTTCCCCTTTGAGAAATCTTTTTTTCTCAATATTCTGGCATTTCTTGGACTAAACGATTAACAGAGAAAATAATTGGCAGATAAATTCATGATGAAAATAATCATTAGTTGCAGCACTATTTATTGTTGCAGTTTTACAAGCTTGTTTCATGTTTTGTCTCTCACTTGCCCCACACTGCGAGGGGAGAAAAACATTCATAGACTGATCTGGCACAAGAAGAATCACCTCAACAACTTACTGTAAAATTGGCTCACTCAGTATTTTGTGGTTTCTTAAACTGATGCATAAGAGATGATAACATTCATTGCAGTACTCTTAATAAGGCAGAACATGATGTGGATTTAATCTCGCTCGGTTTATTTAACCATGTGCTGCTGCAGCCTTCACGTTAATGTGGCAGCATTCAATTCAGATGAGTGTCGTGTTGGAAGAGTTGTGGAAATATTACAATGCCAAACCAAGTAAGATTGGCATCATGCCTTGTATGTAAAAGTTACTCATCTACTTATTTAGACATGAGACTGACATGTAAAATTAACATCACGTTTATGTAAAAAGGTGCCCTGAAAGGGACTAGATAACCATAATAACAACCATAATAATAACAGCAATGATTGTGAGTAACTATTTAGTTTATTTAGCTGCACATATAAAAATGACTAAACAGATTAGAAAAAAACACATTTTGTAGGAGAGGTAAAATAACCCAGGGTATGCAAAATACTATATATTGCCGTATATCCATTATTCTCATAGTCTGGGCTGAGTGCTTGTGCTCTGTAAGATATGTTTAATGCAGCAGCTGCAGGTAAGCAGGCTGCATGACAGGGATGCGATCGACCTGTGTGTGTTTTGTAGAAAGGTGAAGGGAAGATGTATGTTTGTGTGACTGGCATCACAATCAAACACACCCAAGTAACACAGAAGCAGCAGAGGATGTCGGAGAAATGTTCCCACATGTTTGTGTTAACACGACAACTCAGATGAGGGAACTGGGTTTTTTTTTTGGTTTTTTTTTTTGATATTT
>NTHP01000451.1:76024-104763 GCA_003416845.1 Oplegnathus fasciatus
CCCCCCCCCCTTCCTCCCTCCCTTCAGCATGAGCCCACAATGTCTCAATAACCTTCAAAGTATCCCCTCTCCATATCTGCCTCGTCTTTCTGTGCCATCCGCATGCTGCACGCATCCACAGGGCTGCGTGACAAACACTCTGAAATGTTGTACTCTAAATTCCCTCTCTGTGTATTTGTAGTGGAGCTCTTCACCAGATTAAGTTTAATTCCAAAATGAGATATCCTCCATTTTAAAAATGCTGCACTCTACCATTGCAAAACGATTGCTCGCCTGGAAGCAAAACTCACTACGGATTATCACTGAATGTATTAGCGAAGTCAAGACCTTTGCTGATCAAAATAGTGTGTATTGCATATAATCATTGCCTGTTAACAATTCTTCTATCTAATGAGCATGTTAGGAATGAAGCCCTTACATTTTTTCTGATAATCCCCGAAAGGGAATTCTTTCTTTTCGCCTTCTGGTTGAACCACAGGGTTGCCCAGTTTGTGCTCTTACTCAGAGTGTCTTTGACAGCTATGGCCCCATTAGGAGGAAAAGATTTTACTTACCAAACCTGTATTACACAGTCCAAATAGTCTATTCACTGTACCGGCTCATTTTTTTCTATGCCGGCAAATCTTCACAAATCTCTGTCAGTGATCAGACTGAGGAAAGGCAGGCAGCGCTCCCACGAAGGTTGTTTGCATTTGAGGGTGTCACTGCATTGTATTATTTAAACACTCAAATCAACCAGAGCAACAGGTTGAACAGTGTACTCACAGTGTCTTTAGGTTAACTGGAAAACAATATGACAGAGTATTAGTTCAACACTCAATCATTTAGTGCTGAAAAGATTAAGCAGCAGCAATTTTGGTAGTCGATTAATCATTTAAGTTTTTGGCTCTTATTCAGAGGGATTTAAGATGTAAATGTACATAGAACATGCTTTATCACCATCATTGCGCACAACCGATGACAAGAGGTGACAGGGTCAAAACCACGGCCAAAAAAATATTTCCTAGGCATCCATGGTATTTTAATGAGGAATATAGCTGCTGTGTTTTTAAGGCTGTGGATGCTGTACATTATTGGTGTCTCCTTTCGTAGCATATAAGACCCAGAACAACACGTTATGAGAGACTGTCCTCCAAAGAAAAATATCAGCATCAGTAGTTTCAGCAAATGCCTAAGAACAGCAGAGGTTTATGTTTAAGTGACGAAGACCTCTAGAGGTCATAGAAATGATTAGCCGTTGTGAGCAAGGGAGGGAATACTGTGACGTTATAAAGCCACAAAGTTCACAGAGGGAGGAGGTCGGGGTGGATGGATGGCTGACTTTTTCTCCCCGTTTCCTACAGACAGTTAACGTTTCTTTTAACCGTGACCACAATCTTTCCCTAATCTTAACCAAACCTTAAGCACTGTAAATGCTTTTATTTTTGTAACAGTGACTTGTAATGGTTTTGTCGTTTAATTTGGAGGACTTGTTGTGATATAACTTTTGCAAAAAATTAATGTGTTTTTAACAAAAACTCAAAGTGACATGAAAACGCTTGCACGGTTTAGCAGTACTGCAGTTCTCAGTGTGTCATTTAGTAGACATTGTCATGTCTCCTAATGGCCATTAGGGGGCAGATACTTAAATCATGAGTAAGTGAATGAATGAATGAATAATATTTTTGTGAGTTACTTCCTGGAGATGCTTTACATTTAAATGCACAGGTCTTTCCTTCTAGAACATCAGTTCTAAATGACTAATAAATGGCTGATAAGGGCTCGTATTTGTATTTGTAACCATCTCCCATACCAACAATTACTGTGTAAAAATAATAACAAATAATGGGTATCTCATTTCAAAATGAAAATTGCTCCCTGCAGGGCCTTTTACTATTGTCCAGTTTCACCTCAGTGATCACTGTCTTCCTCTCTCCTGCAGAGGCGCCCCCCTCTGGGATGTCCAAGAATGGATACTTCTTTCAAGAAATGGGTGAGTCTGAGCCACTACTGGGACATAGGAATGCTCCGTACAGTAAATTTTCAACGTTATCCAGGTTTTTCCACATTGGAAAACAAAGCAACCAAAAATAAGGGATCTGTGAGTTGGAGACACAGTGTGAACAAAAAAAGTGTGATCCTCTCTCATCAGAGTGGGAAAAGAGGTAGATGGATGTTCTTTTATTTGAATGCTGCCAATAATGTGCATTGTACAGTATATCCATAGTGAAAGATATGAAATAAAGATTAGAGCTGCAGCACAGACACAAAAAACTCTCCCAGCTCTCACACTCCACTGCATTTGGATATAAATAATGAACTTTGCTCCGGCTGTTATGATAACGGCAGTTTCATTACCTTCAAGCCAAGGAGAGGCACCCAATTAGTATGTGCAGCACAAGCAGTCAGGACAGAATATGCTTGCATTGGATCTCCCTGTCTCCCCCAGCCAATTATTCCCCTCCTGCAACACACCGATTCACTCAGCAGATTCACAGAAGGCCCCCTGCTGCAGCTGAACATAACCGTCTTTATTAGGTAACCTTTTATCAGAATATAAATGCAATTACATTACTGTTGGCAAGTAAGCATTATCCAACATTGTCGTCTCTGAGCTTCATTAGTGAAGGTTGGTCTGGAAGCCGAATGCTCTCTGCGTGCACTCAGCGACCAAAGGCTGTGAGCAGGGTGACATGAAAAATAATATTTGTTGTACATCTTGTAGAAGTGGTCCTTTTGTGCCGGTGCCTTCTGCGCCATTATGTTCTTCGTTAGTGTGTTTATAGTTGATATATCACAGAGACATACCAACCGTGAACTTGCTCATTTAGTGTGCTTGGCAAGCAGCTGTGAGTGACCAAATCTGATTACGGCTGCACATTTTTGGGTTAAATCATGTTCTCTCTTTGAATAGAGAACACGAAAAACAACAGCAAAAAAACATGCAATGTGTGTGAATTTCAAAAAAAGAAACATGAACAAAATTATGACTTATGATAATTTATATGTATGCGTTTGCCTCTGTAACTTGATGGTTACAGGAATGCATCGTACAAGGTTTTCAGTATAGTGGTTTCTAGAGTGATGAATCGAGGGGATTGTGCTTGAGTTTGTGTAGGTGTATTTGTGGATTTTGAGACTTAATTCATACTTAAAACAACTGTTTGAAACCTTTGAAATCAGTTGATTTGATTTGATTTCATGATGAAAAAAACACAAAATACTGCACTGCAGATATTACTTGTATCACCAGTCATCGAGGATAAAAACACAATAAAGCCCAAAGGCTTACTTCCATTGTGGTTGAAAGTTTTGTTGAAACAATTAGTGGAACAGAAAACTAATTGCGAGCAATGATTAACGATCTTGTCTGTTTCCAGCTTCTCAAATGTGAAGATTTACTTCTTTTCTCTGTTTTATATCGTTGTAAATTTAATATCTTAATGTTTTGAACTTGGGCTGTAACTGAATATTATCCTTATTATCTTTATATATTATTATTATATTATCTCGGCTAATCAAGTAATTGTTTAGTCTATGAGAAGAATTCCATTCATAATTTTTGATGTCATAAATGGCTTGTTTTGTCTACCCAAAACTCCAAAACCTTTAAATATTCAGTTTACTATCAAATAATGCAAAGAAAAGATGGCAGTCTTCATAATTGAGAAGTTTAACGTAGGAAATGTTTGGCATTTTTGCTAAAAAAAAGTACTTCTGTTGTCATATGATTAATTGACCAATCACTTCAGCTCTATTCTGGACTGTTGGTAGGACAAAACAAGACATTTGACGACGTCACCTTGGGTTTTGCCCTTTTATAGACAAATTAATCCGAATAATAATTGACAGATTAATGTATCTGTACCAACTATGGTTTGTTGCAGCCTTAGATAACTTTACAATGACAGCAGTTGTGTATCCTCTTCGAGTAATTCTCAGAACACAAAGCATAAAAGCTTAAAAGATCTTTAATGATGCAAATGTGCTGTAGTGTGGCTGTTTGTAACGCTGCGGTGTTTCTGTATGTCACAGCTCCAAATACATCTCAAAGGCTGCTGCAGAACACTGCACACCGTTTGAAGGAAACACATCAATCATTCAGTGTTTTCATATCAAACATCCCTCGCTTCTTCTACATGTTGCATGCTTGTATTGACTGGTCACAGTTACTGAGGGGGAGCTTGGCTTCATGCACAGCTCGTCCGAATTCAAATGATGCTGCGGAAGTTATTATTCCAATAATTTATTATATTATTTAACGAATAAATAATTCGGATTGTGATTGTTAATACAATCAAAAAAGTGAATTGCATATTTGGGTTTAATTTTGAAAATGAATAGATAAACATTGCTTGGTAAGTAAAAAGCAGATAGACTAGAATATTTCCATCATACAAAAATAGTAAAAAGTAATAAACATTTTAAAACTTTTTCTAAAATTGATACCATTGCATCTTGGAGTAAAACCGTAGATTTGTTCCTCCTGCTCTGCAGCCGCTGTTCTCTCCCAAGGTGATTTGAAAGTCAGAGCCCAGCCGGTGAGTCTGAGGCACAGAGGGATGCAGGCAAGGCGACGACACAGCGAGGTTCAAATAATGTCAAGTGCTGAGGGATGATCCTGATGCAAGACAAACTGAATGAACTGAAATTGGGGCCCCCTCACAGATAAGGTCAGCAGATAAAGAGCACGAGCATGAGATATTGTTCTCGTCGCATCAAGCCGATCACTGGATGGTATTTGGGAGCCCACTAGTTACTGTAGGATTGGATTTAAGGGGCTGCTGTGTCAGGAGGAGAGAATGGGATGAGTCATACCAACAGGCTCCAGGCTGGGTCCTGTGATGCTTTCTACCATACAAAATCCTGTCCATTACACACCAAAAAAAGCTGCTAAAAACCTGTCTACCTGCTGATTCATGAAAGACTCGTCTTCATATCAAAACAACCACTGACTGATGTAATTTCTCCCTTTTTCATTGAGAATTTGTGCCATTTTTTAGGTTTTTAGAGGTATCTGTCTGTGCTGTTTTCAGTGATGTCAAGACACTATACTGTAGATACTGTATTTATTTGACAGGAATAGTGTTCATTGATCATTGAGAAAAACTGTAAATGAGAATTTCATCCATCCCACTTTGCCAGATGTAAAAAAGATACCTTGAAAATAGAATAAAATTGCATATCTTATAAAATTCATATACACAACATACGAATATGCACAAAATTGTACAGTGCACACACACCAATAAATAATGCCACAGTATAACACATGGTAGCTACAATCCAAAGTAAATAAGTAAGGAAAAAAAAACAAGAAAACATGCAAGGAACATCGCTGTCTTCGCTTTTTTTCAAGACATTTTGTTTTCTGTCACCTTCAAAACATAACGAGCTACATCTTTGGTTACTGTCTGAATAACTCTTTCTTTTAGACATTGTCCACCCCAAAATATTTAAACCCAGCTCTTCTACCAACACATCTGATAACATTTAGATCTCTCCAAACATACTTTTATTAGTTTCTGACACTGATTCAAGATCCAAATTGGACCTATTATCGATTAAACAATTAAAATTCACTGGTTTCAGCTCAGTCTTCTGTGATAGTAAACTGAATATATTTGGGTTTTAGACTGTTGATCAGACAAACAGCCTGTTTTTAATTATAATCTTCAGTTACAACTTTTACCTGCATCCTCAATAGACTGCAGGTATCATACTTAACCAAACTGTATTTTGTGAAATGAAGTAAAAAGGAAAGCTGGAGTGAAATCTGAGTGCATATTTGACAAGTGAGCCTCCTCCTGACATACTTCAGGTGACACGAAAACAATATTTGCATATAATTCTGAGGGTTTTTTTGTTTTAAGCACCAGATGTTTATTACAGTGTCAGGGTGGTTCACTGACTATGAGATGAGCTGTCACAGAAAAGCATAATTTCTTGTAATAATATCTTTGCTGTCTAAACTTTTTGTTAAGCACTATTCTGACAGGATTTCACTTTAGGGGGTCCACCTATCATGTTGTCAATGTGTTTATTTAAGTTTCTACATACTAATGATAAGGGATATTTGTATTCAAATGGGACTAATTTTGTTTGTGGACGTCAAATTTGAACATAATTCAGCCACATTCTGATGGATCACGATCACTGTATTCATTGTATTCACTGTATTCTGCTGTATAGTTGAAAATGAATTGTGGGACATACTTCCATACTTGTCTTGATAGATGGCTGTTTTTTTTAACAGTTTTGGCTAAAGATAAGCATAATTTCATGGTCTTTTATCCTAAAAGTTGAGGTGAATGGTGAAATAATGCACAGTAAGTACCTGCTGAATTTCTGGACTTCCTGGACAACTCCTTTTGGCTGAAGATGACAATAATAAAAGTGAGTTTGCTGCCCTGCCTGGTAGCCAGTGAGGTCCAGGAGGTGACCCTGTGCTATTGTGTCCCCAGAGCAGCGGGAGGTGGAGCAGGAGGAGGGCAGCGAGGGCCGAGAGGAGGGACAGGACTCGCCGATCGCCTGCGGAGATGACATCCACCTTTATGACAACCAGATCAGCCCTGGGCCAGGTCAGTACACACACAGAGAGAGAGAGAGAGTTAAGAGTGAGAGAGAGACAGATAGAGAGTGAGAGGCCAGTGGGGGTTAGATTGTGTGGTGGGGATAAGGAGGGAGGAGAACAGCTGGAGAAAGGGACTGAGGAAGGAAGAGTTAAGGGGAGAAAGAAAGATAGGGAGACAGAGACAGGAAGGAGAAACAGTGAAGTGACTGAAAGAGAGGTGAGTTGGCAGAAAAGGTAGGAGAAAGGATTTGTGTGTTTTACTGTCTTATAAATGCTTATGAACCTAAAAACTTTTTCTTTCAAATCTTATTTTTTTCTCTGTGAACAGCAATTAAAGTTAAGGCCAAAGTTAGCACTAAATCTAATTTGGTGAGTCAGTAAATTACTGTATATGTTCTTCTTGGAGGGCTTGTATATTTAAAGTGGTGTATTGAAGCTAAAACGTGGCGTTAAGTTGCTCTTTAAGGCGGCTCTATTCAATATTTTATATTCGCTATGGATCGAATGACTACTTGTGTGTGAAAGGGGTCACTCGTAGTGACAAATCCACAGAATTATCACCTTACTCTGCAGTTCACCTGAGGACTACAGAGCTTTTCAGCATCTTTCAGCTCATTGTTTTGGTTTTGCAGCTCGTAACTTTACTTTTGGTGTCTGTGTCACCGCTATCATCAGTGTCATTTCCAGCGACAACGGGCAGCTGTTTTCAGTAAACAGCTGTGATAAACCAACTGTATGCTACCCGTCCAGCACCAAACAGCAGAATGACAAAGTTAGCGACTCGCTGGTGAACATAGTGGAGACCAAAAAAAGAGATGACAGAGTTCATATTGGACTTCTTCATTAGTTTTATCAGATTTGATTGACAGTGATGTCGCCCTGGCAACATCAGCAAACTGCCCAACAACTGCCATCAGACTCTGATTCTTGCATTGTTCAGTTCTGATTGGTGCATGCAGATATTGTACCTGACATCAGCAGGTGATGTCAGTAAGTAGAGAATAGACAAAACACAAGTAGATAGCCGAAGTGCTGACTTCACGTTCCAGGCTAGCCTCTGTTCCACTAGCTTCTGTTATCAACCATTTCTTTCATGTGTCTTTTTGAAAAAATTAAGCGTGTTCCTGGGCTTTACTGTTCATATTCTGAGACAAACTAGTTCCCAAGTACGGCAGCGTGGGTTCGTACGTCATCGTCTTTTGTTATTTTTTAGCTGTAATCTCTGCTGTCTGAAAACGTTTACAGCGCTCGCTCCTCTCTGTCCTGCTGTTAGTACAAACATGTCTGAACTAACGGTGGCCACTCGACTCGCCAAATCGACTTGCTTTTTGTCGAGCCGTGACATTTCGCCTGCATAGGTCTAGGGCTTATGAAGAATGGTGTTAATTGAAAAACCAAAAATATTAAATAAACAACAAAAAGACGACCAGACTACCATCCTTATCTAAACATGCAGCGAGCCACATGACATACTGTTGAGAGAGGCTCTGTTCCATGGATTTTTGGTTATTAGCGTTGGTTATTAGGTTGTCACTGCAACCTCTGACTTGATCTCATTTTACGTGGGAATGTGTGTCACGATCAGCTTGCCCAGATATAAAAAAAGTAAATACAAAAAATGGCTAGCTACCTCTCTGAATATGTCTCTTCCAGGAGTCAATAATCTCCTCTGCTGTTCAACTGTGTGATCAATATCACCATTTTTTTTTTTGCACCTTGCATTTCAGACTTTTTTCAGAGATGTTTTATATCATAACATGAGGCACATTCTTCAAAGGCAGTGCTTGTCTGCAGTCATGGCAGATCTCCAAGGCATCATTCAAGACGAAAGCAAAAGAAAAATGCCCAGAAAATCCTCAACAACTTTAAACTAATTTCTGTGGAGGTCTGGTGGGGTCTGAGTCCATCCAGAGCCTGATGGCAGGTGTTGACTTGACAGACAGCTCCTCAGCTGCAGGTGCAGATGATTTTGACCCCATCACCAGAAACCCCACGAGTCAACAGGTTACCATTGCCATGGCAACAGTCACAGGTGCACCACAGGGAGAGAAGGAAAGAGAGAGAGAGATGTGACAGGTGACCATGTCACTTGGGCTGATTCTCCATACATAGTAACACTTAAGGCATCTGACAAGACAGCTAGAGTGGTGCAAGTTAGAGGAAGGAAACAACGGTGAGAACTCTCTCAAGTTGGACAGGTGCTATGAATGTCAGGTCTAAAATAAGAGTGTAAAATACTAGAGTGGCATAGTGTAAACTGTCAAAGCAGAACAGATTATACAGTCGGTTCCCCATAAATGTTGATTTCTATGACACAGATGAGGGCATAGTCCCTCGCCTTTTTTGAAAACAGTACTTAGACCGTGACACTTCTCCGTTCACTTTCACTGTACCAGAAATATAAGAACTCACAAATTCTGAAATTAGATCAGTGGTCACACCAGCTTCTTTATTCGTAAGCCAGGTTTATGCTTGTCCATTGAGAGTTTTTGATTGTTGTACAGTAGCATCAACGCATACATAGATGGATCTGTCGTGTGTTCATTATATACCTTTTCACTTTAAAATATAGTGACGATTGTGGAACTACTAAGAATGGTTTTGCTACATCACAAAATATAAACCTCTCTAGCGTTACTGAACTGAAGAAGATACTGAACCTTTCTTCAACTTGCTCCATATCATCGCCACTATCAACAAACTACCTGCATCGGAAACAGTACTGCAGAGGAAAACAGATACATCGGCAGGCATACAGTATATAGTGAAATAAATGAAACATTAATGTGTGTTTCTTATTTTAGAATAATTTGTCCGACATCATTCTGCACTTTTTCACTTTGCAGGAGCCAAGAGAATAAAGATAGTTTCACATTATTGCACATATTTATTTTAGTGAATATACATTATGACTAATCTTCATTGAATTGCAGTTTCCAATCTTTGATGGAGTCACCAACATAATAACATCATCAGTAGGAGTGGCTAATTGGTCACGGAATATGTAATTTTATATTGCAATATGAGATATCTGTTGTTTTCTATCATTTATATGCCTCTTACTTAAAACCACAAGCCACTGTACTACTACATTTTCTGGAAAATCAAATGAGGAACTGTTTAGAGCTATAAAAAAACCCAAAAAACTCATGTTGGGAAAGTTTTTGTCTAATCCAGTGAATTAAGTATCTGAAAAAACAAGAAACTTTATCACATAGGGCCCTATCTTACACCCGGCGCAAAGTGGTGCACAGGGGCAGCGCAACTGTCATTGCTAGTTTCCGACTGACGCAGTTGTCATTTTCACGCCCACCGCCCACATTGTGTAAGTAGCAAATGTTCTTGCGCCCATCTATGCGCCCATGGGCGTGTTGGTCTTAAAATGAGGTGTGGTCAGGCGCTAACCCTAACGCCCTGAATGCACTTGCGCCATGCACTTTAGACTGTGCGCTATAGATTGAGATCAAGAGATTAAATTTGACTTCTTCAAAAAGATGAGACAGAAAATGTGAATTTGTGAATTGTAAAATCAGTGATCCATTCACACTATAGACTGTGTTTTTTTGGGGGGGGTAGGTTTTTCCTGAAAAGACAACACACTTCATCACATTGATGCAAAAAATAACAAAATAACACGATACACCCAATATTAAAAGCATACCATGATAAATCTTTAATGGTAGATCAATTATATCATCTCATGCTGTTTAATCGCCATATCACTCACCCTTAATCACAAGCCATTGATTCACACCCCTGGCTTTAGTTTGAGATGAACCCCTAAACCTGGTAGTGTTTTGACCACAATTTTCTCCCTCTATACAGCTGTAATATGTTGAATTCTCACTGCTGTCATCAGGAAAAATTCTCACCCGCAGGTGCAGAATGTTTGTCATGCCCAACAGTGTCTGTTCCCAGATTTTCAGTGCATTATTCATTGACAGCACAGCTGAATGTTGATTAGTGTGTTTTGTTTTTATTCCTGCCCCCCCAAAGTCTAGTTGCCACATACATTTGATCCCAGTGTCATGGGCTGTTTGCGTGCCTGTTTCTACTTTTAATTTATGTCACAAATTATTATGTTATTTTATTATTCCACATCAGCAGGCTGCCGTGGAATATGCCCACCATATCAAATCAATGTAAGACTCTGAACAGGACTTTTAATCACATCCTGTCTGGCTACATAAGCAGTGGTTTGGAAAAGCAAATAGCGTAGTGATTACATCAGACCCAGAGACAGCAGCTCCTACCTCAACCTAATTTCAAAAACATCTGTCTGTTATAATTAATTATTTCTTTCCCTATATTTAACAGTGGCTTCTTTCATGAGAAAATGTAGTCATGCTTTGGATGCTTTTATAATTCTGGTCTCATGCCAGCCTGGTTTCTGGGACAGTATTCAATCTTGACCTTTATGATATTGTGCCTGTTGGATATTAACTGCACCATACGAAAGATACATTTCATAATGGCTTCCAACATTTGAGTAATTTAAAGAGCATTTTTAATTTAATGTCCCATATACAAGCTCAGCCTCCAAAGTACTACAGTAGTCTTCTTTTTACCACGGTGCCATCATCATCCAGAGGAAAAACGGGATTCATCTTTGAACACATTGTTCTTCCTTGTGTTCTCATCTGTCTCAGTTCATGCAGAGAGAAAAAAAATATGTTTTACTTATCATGTTTTCTATGTAGTCCATGTTAAAAATATTTTTAAAATATTTTCTAGTTAAGGGTTTTCACCTCCTACAAATTGTGCACCTGTACAAAAAAGCTCCAACTTAGAAATAAGACAACCAGAGGCGCATTTTAATGATAAAGTGGATTGCAGTGGCTATGAATTTGTCTCTCAGAAACAACAGCAAAACAGAAGATGAAGCACGGTTTGTCTTCACTGTCAGAATAAAGGAAAAAAATGTGACAGCTTCAATAAGATGAGACAGAAAATGTGAATTGTAACATCAGTAGTAAATGATCCATTCACAATAAAACACTTTGAAACAACTATGGCAATGTACCATGCATTTCTTGGTTCATTTTGTTTTTTAGTTTTTTAGTGCAGCGAAAATGTTTAATAGGACAAAAAAGCTCTCTAAAAGTGCTGAATGTCAAGTTTTGGTGGCAGAACCATTTAGAAAAGACTGTCTCTAGATTAAAAGTGTTTCTTTTACTGACTTTCAACAGTGATTCAAGACGAAATCCATCAAGAACAGAAAAAAGAGTCCAGACACTTCTCTGGATTGGATTACCCAGTGCTCTGCTGTTACTGTTGCTTTGAGGAAATGCTTTAAAGAACTTACTAAAGTTCACGTACAGTAGATGAAGCAGATACATCTGCAAAGTAAGCATGAGTGGCCAAGTTTACCTTCAAATCAAGCTCATTATTCACCGTAAAGATGTCTCAATGTTAGAGTAATATTCATGTCATGTAATATTACCATATTAGACCATTGGTATCTTTTTTAGCCATTTTTGGGGTGGGCTCTAGGGATGGCAATGTTGGTCTGTTGGTTGGTCGCTCCACCACTTCTGTACAGGCTGAAATATCTGAACTACTATTGGATGGATTACCATGGAATTTTGTACAGACACTCATGGTTTTCTAGTGCCATCATGAGGTTGCCGTTTTTAATTTTTAGTGAAATGTCTTGACAACTTTTGGATGGACTGCCATACAATTTGGTACCGATATCCATGGTGCTGAGAGGATGAATCCTAAGGACTTTGGTCTTCCCCTATTTCTTTATCTAGTGCCATCAGGAGGTCAGAGTTTTCACTCCTCCAGTGAAATTTCCTCAGCATCTGCTAGATGGTTTGGCACAAATTCATGGTTCCCAGACAATGTACCCTCATGGTTTTGGTGGTCCTCCAGTGCCAGGTTTAAAATTTGTTGTTTTGAGTGAAATGTCTGGACAAATATTGAATGAACTGCCACGAACTTTGGTACAGACATTCATGTTCCCCTCAGGATGAATTGTAATAACTTTGGTAATCCCTTAACATCTGTCGCCATCATCAGTTCAAAACTTTAATCTTACAATATTTTTGGTTTTATGACCAAATACCTGCAAAACGAAAGACATTCCTATCAGCCTCAGCAGTAGTTTGTGTTTAGTGCTAGTTTCCAAATGTTACTGTAGCATGCTAACACGCTAAACTAAGATGGGTAACATGGTACCTGCTAAATATTAGCAGGCTGACATTAGCATTTAGTTCAAGGCACCATCCACTCTTAGTCTTGTTATCTAACACATTGTCTCATTTTTCTGCTCATCTGCGTGCTCTATTATTGGTTATTGATAGATTACACTCTTTTTACACACATACACAGATACTGGAGGTATCTGCAAAAAGCTCACCATCCCTGTGTGAGGGCTGAAGAGTCAGTAACACGTCCTTCTCGGTACAGTATTAGAGTATGAGTGGCATCAGGCAAAGATCAAACAAACTGATTTATGGCACTTATCCAACTGAGTGTTGAAGATTAGAAATTTAAGAGCTTACTGAAAATTGTCAGCTGGTAATACAAGGATGTTGTTTGTTGTCTCTCTGTGTTTTTTATCGTTTTGACATGATCCTATCCATTCTTCTCTTTTCAGAGAACTTTGTCATAAAGCTGTCAAGTGCTCTCCATAAATAGAATTGATTTCATGATTATATTTCTGCCAGCGCTGGGCTCAGTTCCATTTCAGTTCAATCAATTTGGCTGAATACTGAAGTGCAAAAGTCATGAGGAAGGACAGGCGACAGGAAACTTGAGGATTTAGGCTTTGATCAAGGTCATTACTTGACCTTGATAACCCTGTGTGGGGTTTGTTTCATGAACATACAGTATACTGAGTGTAGAGAACTTGAAGAACAAACAAAGGCAAAAATGTCCCTTATTTAGAATTTTATTTCATCTTTTACGATTGAAGGATTTCATAATTTAAAGTTAGAAATCTGTAGTAAATTAAGCAGAGAGCCTTGCTGAAGGCTCTGGACATTGTTGGGCTGTCTTGGCTGACACACCTCTTCAATGTCGCTTGGAGGTCAGGGACAGTGCCTGGGGAATGGCAGACCAGGGTGGCAGTTCACATTTTTAAAAAGGGGGACTGGAGGGTGTGCTCCAATTATTGTGGTATCACACTGCTCTGCCTCCCTGGGAAAGCTTATGCCAGGGTACTGGAAAGAAGGCCCCAACCAATTGTCGAATCATAGATCCAGGAGGAGCAAGGTCCTAGTCATGGAACAGTGGACCAGCTCTTTCCCCTTGCAGGGTTACCCCTTCATGGGAGTTTGCCCATCCAATCTGCAAGTGTTTTGTGCACCCTGGGGAGTCCTGTGGGGGGTACTGTGGGAGAATGGGGTATGGTCCTTATATAACTGGAGTGAGAGCTGTACCAGATCGTTATGGTCAAGAGGGAGCTGAGCCGGAAGGCAAAGCTTTCTATTTACCAGTTGATCTACGTTCCAACCTTCACCCATGGTCATGAGCTTTGGGTAGTGACTGACAGAATGAGATTGTGGATATAAGCGACCGAAATGAGTCTCCTTCGTAGGGTGGCTGGGCTCACCTTTAGAGAGGGTAAGGAACTCTGGAACATCTGGAGGGAGCTCAGAGTTGAGACACTGCTCCTTCGCATCGAAAGGAGCCAGTTGAGGTGGTTCAGGCATTTGATCAGGATGCCTCCTGAGCAAGTAAATGTGAAGCTCTGCCAAACAGTGCAGCTGTCCATGCAGCAAAAGTATTTAACATCTGCATAGATTTTTCTCAGTTAATTAAAATAAGTTAAAATTAATTTTTTATGCCTCCGTGCCGGCGATAGCCGTGGCCAGAGGCATTATGTTTTCGGGTTGTCCTTCTATCCATCCCATTCTTGTGAACGCAATATCTCAGGAACGCCTTAAGGGAATTTCTTCAAATTTGGCACAAATGTCCACTTGGACTCAAGGATGATCTGATTAGAATTTGGTGGTCAAAGGTCAAAGGTCAAGGTCATTGTGACCTCATGTCCATCCCATTCTCATGAACGCGACATCTCAAGAACACCTGGAGGAAATTTCATTACATGTGGCAAAAATGTCCACTTGGACTCAAGGATGAACTGAATTTGGTGGTCAAAGGTCACTGTGACCTCACAAAGCACATTTTTTGGCCATAACTCAAGAATTCATACGCTAATTATTACAAAATTTCGCACAAATGTCTAATAGGATAAAATGATGAAGTGATGACATTTTCTACCCAAAAGTTCAAAGGTCAACTTCACTGTGACATCATAATGTCAGAATTTAGTACCTACTTGTATGAGTCCACCCTCTTCACTTCCTTTCCCTGGATGACAACCAGGACAGGGGGCCTCCTGTTCCTCTGGTAGCTCACCACAAGCTCATTGGTTTTGCTGGTACTGAGCTTCAGGTGATTGTCGTTGCACCATGTGACGAAGCTCTCTCTCAGTCCTCTGTACTCCTCTGTAAAAATAGTCTCTAAGTGAAGACAGCATGTTTCTCACTGGAAATTATTCTCTGGAATCATACATGTCAATATAGTGATAACTTCCATTTTGCCAAAAAATACACTTAATACATTTTTATTAAATTCCTTCAAAGTCTTCTCTGCATATATTATATGAGTCCGGACAGACATGGATGTACTGTAAACTGCGACTTGACTGGTTGGTGGAGGCATACAACCGCGGGGCGGCAATTCTAATTTAGCAATGTGTAAAATCTGAGAAATTAAATATTTTATTTAAAATGAACTATTTTTTTGGATTCACCTCTGGTCGATATCCGAAATCCACTTGATAAGGTCAGTACCACCCCTGATACAATCTGATCGGTGCATCCCTACTGATTTATAGTAACTTCACCAAATGAAATAAGCTGGGCACATCAAATGTGAAAATAGATTCTTAGTATTCTGAAAGTGAAAAAAATATGAGCCTGTGGTATTTTGATACCAATTAAATTGAACTTTTTTCTTCTCTATCAAACCAATTATTTTTTATTTCAAACTCTTACTTAAAATGCATGTACTGTTTCAAACACACTGCCCGGCCCTGACCCAAGGACACTTGAGCCACAAGATCTCTCCTATCACACAGTAATTCAGCCATCGTCAGTCACCACCCTGCAACCCTTAATGACTAAAATAATGCAACACTCCACACTGAGATTACATAACACTTGTGGCTGACTGAATATCATATAATGAAAATCAACAGTTGTAGTGCCACATTGATCAAATAAGGAACCAAGTAGGGAAACCAGCCCGTGTCACATTTTAACATTTCCTCTCCCTAATCCCTAAACCCTGAAATTCTCCAGGATTACTTTAAGCCACACAGTATATTGAGACATACAGAGGCCATTAGAACGAGGTGATCATTGGGGACGAGGTAATCTTATATGAATATATGAATATCTCCTTACGGCTGCAGCCTGACAGCAATTAGAGCCGTAGCTCCCTCTCCCCTCCGGGAGCGGATAAGCCCAGCCGTGTGCTTTTTGATTGTGAGGCTTTGATGAACCAAATCCACTGCACACGACACGTGCCCCCTGCCATAGTCTCATCATAGAGGTAGGGGCTGGTGCTCTCTTTCTTCCTCCACTGCCTGCAGGGTTTTATGATGGCATGATGTTTGGTGTGGCGATCAAAGCCCCCCCCCTTTTCCTGCAGACTCATACTTCACTTGTGGCTGTGGCTTATTGATATTATGATATCCTGGTGCTTTCCTAAGGCTTATTGGCTTGTTAAAGGGGGGGGGTTCTTGCTTTTCCATTGCTGGAGGGAGGAGTTAAGCACTGATTGATTTCCAGACGGAGCAGACATAGTGCATCACGCGGAGCAGAGGAGGAAAGCCCATGGTAACCTAATAACGTCCTCCCCACAGTAAACGCCGATAACTGCGTTATGTAACGCAGTGGCGGACTGTTTTATGAGAGTCAGCAGGGTACTGACAGTCTGCTAGTTAAGGGACTGAAGTGTGTTGAAAACCTCATTCCTTCGGTTTGTCCCCGTATTGTTTTCTAACATAAAAGGTTTTTCCTCCTTTTCCTTTTTTTTCAACACTGGGAAAATCCAGACCTTTGTACTTTATCTGAGCACTCGCCTCAGCTCCACAGACGTGTGTATTAAAGCCTTATCAGCAGAGAACTTCCAATCCCTGTTCAATGAGAGCATTTAGAGACTTGCCTCTTGACATTTTCATCACTATTAGAAAAAGGGTCTCAGGCTTCTTTTTTTTACTGGCTGAGTGGTTGTTACGTGTGATCTTTATTTCAGAATTCAGTAATGAATGCTTTGTTCAAATACAGAACATTATAATTACCATGTTAGTACAGATTGGCATTAAAGCGCAAAGCGTTTGAACTTGTAATATTCTGATTCCACAAAAGCAAACGCTTGTACAGTATTTTGTTTGAAAACTGAAGTCATACAGTAGGGTGCCCTTGTGCTTAGGGGGTTGAAGATGCTGACCATGAACCGCAACACACCCAGTTCCAGTGTGCTGTCAAGTCATGTCATTCCCCATCTCTCTCTCTCTCCTCATTTCCTGTGATCTCTCTTTCCTGTGAAAATTGTAGTCGTACTATTAATCATGTTTGAAAACGGGGCAGTACAGTCATTTTTAGAAATGGTTACCAGGCTGGCAGCTAGGTATTGTCTTTTGGTTGCCAATGGTGATGAAATGGTTGCCTTATTGTGCTTATTTAGAATTGGAGTAATAATTGTACTGCGTAATTATGCTCCATATTTCAATAATGTAAAAGTTATATGTACTGTGTCTAAGTGTTAAACATATTTTTAAGAACTGTGATAAAATAAGTTGCCAAATAAATGTAAACCTGTTACCTGTTGGTTATTGATAAGTGTGGCCAGATTGCAAAATTGCTACAGAATGATCTTTTTCTGCTGAAAACACATATTAGAGATACATCAATATGACACATACAGGTNCTAATTGTACCTTTTGTTTTGTTTTTCCTCAGATGCTGACGACTCTGGTTGTGTGTTACTGAACACATCAAGAAGGGTAAGCATAAATATTCATTGAATTTAATGTAATGCAATACCACTTCAAGGAAAAAGCGGATTTTTTAAAGTAATATTGCAGATCTTAATTCCTCTGTAAAGGAAACTTGACCTCAGATACAAGATTTAACTCTACATCTCAAATCTGGTAGGCTAGATCATAATAAGAAGCACACAGTATTCAATGTTTCAATCACAAGAGCAAAACAAAGATTATTTATAACATTGACATTTACTTCATTTGAAACAAGTGTACACCATAACCCCATAAATCAGTCACTACTGCTCTTGGTATCCTACAGAAGCCTTGATACTGATCAGCATCAGCCCAAACTTCAGCAAGTAGTAGTCATTCCTAAAGTAGATCAGAGAAGAAGGTGTTGAGTAGAAGTGGAGTGAAGTAGAAGTGATTAAACAGGAGCAGAGAGACTAGAAAGAAAGTCTTCCTTAGTCGTAGTCAGTAACTTATGCTAAGCTTCATTACATCCAGGGATGTCCTAATCAAAGATTTTTCATGAGTCATGAGTATCATCCGATGCCGAGTCCTAGTCTACCACTCATATCTTCTCATATTTCCCTAAATACTATTATAGCCCACAGCTCCATAGTGCACCACTGAAGTACACTGAGGTTTGTAAAACCAATCCAATTTATGTAAGATATGCTTGATAACTGAATAGCTCTGCTGTCAGTGTGAATATCTTCTGTGAAACAGCCGCCTGCTGCTGTTTATCTTTTCATGCCACTTTACCATTGGCTCACTCGTTTTGTTCCATGTTAGGAGTTGGTTCTGGTGTTTTAGCAAAGGCAACAGCACATTGATGATACGTATACAACAGCTGGTGCATCCAGACTGTGGTGAGTTAAAGCAGAGGATCGTAATTTGATGAGTCTTAATAAATCTGATCAATTAAAGTACACCTGAATCATGCTGATATGGTTCTTACAGAAAGGCTCAGGAAATCCCAGTGATATCATTAGTGTTTGCTGATACAAGGCATTTAAGGATGTCAAGAATTATTCTCCAGCTGTAGAGTTTATGGGTCTCCACAAAACGTCTGTGATGGTATTGCCTGTTTGATGGTCCTGTAGATTTGATGGCTAGCTTGAGGTCCCATGTGTTTACCTTTTCTTATCTTAATTGGCTTTTTGTATGAACGAACACTCTGCATTATCGGAAAAAGTCTTCATTCACGGACAGACCTGTGTACTATATGCAGGTTTTCGTTCCAGCTGATTTCATTGATTGTTCTACTCACAGAAATCAAATCAAATCAACCTTTGTTTTATTTTTTTATTGTATGTCATACCATACATTATGGACACATAAAGTGATACAGCAATAAAATAAAATTAATCCCAAACAAGATAAAAGTTACTGTGAGATCAAAGTCAATCTGAATTAACTGTCTATGTGAATTCTTGTGAAGCCAAAAAGGTCTGACTTACAGTTTCAATTAAAACTGTTTGACGAGCTTCTGTCGTTCAGTTCCTCTTACTGACTGGCCCAAGAAGAGTCTCAGTCCTGGCATAGAGACCAAATAGTGTCAGAGGAACAGAGGAACATACCACATTAACATATCAGACACTCAAGCCATACTTAAAATCAGTAAGTTGAGTGATTCAAAAACCAATAGCAGTATTTTAAAGTCTGGTCTCAGTGACAGGACTTTAAAACAGGTGTAAAGTGTCCTCTGCCTCTGGACTTGGCCAGCACACCTGCTGCTGCATTTTAGATTATCTGCATTTCAAGGCTTTCCAGGGTAGACCAGACAAGAGAGAATTACAGTAATCAAGCCTGCTAGTGGTGAAGGCATGCAGACGCCTTTTCAGAGACTGCCTGACAGAGAGACGGCTCTCTTACAAAAATCTGAATCAAAAAACTTCAAACTAAGTTGATGCGCTGCTTCTCTCTCTGGGCATTTGTACCAATAATTACAAGTTCTGTCTTATATCTCGGTTCAGCTGCAATACATTCTGTGAAATCTGTGAGTTGATTGATGATACTAATGTGTCATATGGAAATACACAGCTACGTATCGTCTGCATAGCTTCGTAAATCAATCCCAAGGTCCCTGAGTATATTTCCCAGAGGGAGCATGTAGAGGCTGAGCAGCTCAAGTGAGCATGAAAGCCAGACTGAAATAGGATGTTGTAGTGTACAGTTAGAATATAAATCATCTCTAATATGTTAGTATTGTCAAATGAAATCATTCAGATTTAATAAAACATTTAAAAAATGACCAAAAAAAAGCTAGAAACGTCCAAAGCTATTAAACAGAAACTTGTACATTGATGCCAGCAAGCATTTAGCAGGTTTTAACATACTTAAAATGTAGGAGAGGTATTAACAAATGTCTGTGTGTACAACAAGCCATCTCTTGCACTGGAGATAAATTGATGTTGCTACCTCCACAGTTCAAGGAGTTTTAAAGCAGCCCCCAGAGGGCATTAGTTTAAACTGGTGACCAAGGCTGTCAAGACTTCCTCAGTAGAACCCTGTCAGAGATTTCAGTTTGTTGTGCCTTGTTCCTGCCAACAGCTTGCCTGGTTCTTTTCACTAATCTCCCCATTCTGTATTACAGTTCTGTTTGTTTGCTCTCTCCTTCTGTTTTTTTGTTTTTTTTTATCAATTTCTCATGGTCACATCCTCACTTCCCCGCCAACAACTTTGTTGTGGATCTGTTTATTTGCAGTTGTCTATAAATAGAATTAATTTTGATATGGTTATGTTTCCGCTGCAGCTGCGTAGTTTTCACTTTCTTTATGAACAATGCATGTAATCCCTTTAGAATCAAACATTCTACATTTTACAAACACATTTTGCACAGTGCTTATGACTAGAAATAAATCAAAAACAATGCTAAATGAATTGAAGTTATTCTTAAACTTTTAATCACCTGAGGTGAAAAAGACCCCCAGACCTAAGCTCTGACAGATTCGTACAAACAAAACAAAATCAAATTTATTTGTAGAGCTCTATACACAAATAACTCTAAAGACTGCAGACGTGGACTTTCTGCTCAGTGCTTGTTTTATTTTAAAAAGAGCAGCAGGGAATCCACTCATCTTCAGCATTTCTGCCAATCACACAATCAATGAAATCGAGGACTGGTGGGTGTCTGGGCTCTTAATCGAGCTGTGTTCATCTGTCTGTCCATTCGTCTGTCTATCAGGTGATTCTCAGACAATTTTGGAGGGGTCTCTGCACTGTGTTCTGCTATTTGAAAAAAAAAATGGCTCAGAGGGGGTGGTGTGGAGGGACACTTTAAGGTCAAAGCTTTAGGGCGCTTATACACTTGAGGTGTAGGTCCAATCTGTGGTCGTGTCTAGATGGTAACCCAAGGTGCAAAACTCTTGCACATGTGCACTTGATTCAGCACAGTAGCGCTTGACTCTGAACATTTATAATAATAGAAATCAGTACACTTGAAATGCTTCCTCATCCTTGCTCCTTGGCCTAGATGTCAGATAAATAGAAAGGGCAATCAGCGGGAAACCCACTGTTGCAGGCATTACTGTCCTAAAGTGACAAGTCATGCTGTTGCAGGCTACTTGGCTATATTGACAACAACGTGGTTCGCATTTGTACGACATGGTAGTAACATCTAGCCAGCTAGCCTACATCTGCAAGGGAAAAAAGTAAGACCCGCATAAACTACATTGCAACCAGTATACGGAACAAAACAACGCTTCTCGTGGCTCCATGGTAATGGTACACAATGGCAAACAACACGCACAATGAAGAAACAACGCATACAAATCTCGCGAGAGTTTCGCAAATCTAGGGTTACCATCTAGACACGACCCCAATCTGTGAGTGGTTTACCTAAACGTTTGGTAACATAAATGCTTTTGTTCAGTACCCGTGGATCTTAAGATTCAGTTCCACTGAACTTGCTGTACTACGTGAAGAAACCTAAAATCTTAAGCTTGCACTGGGGATTTTGGTAGCCCGGTTCCAGACCTCTGAAACTGTGCCCACAGCTCCAATTGGTTCAAAGACTATGGGTCTGGTGTTGTGTCAGTTGGTGGCTGTTTCACAGCTTCGTAGCCATGATTGGGAATGTTGACATCTTCCTGCATAGCTTGCTACAGTAGCTACATAATTACATCAGTGATGTCAGGAAAAAAACAACAATGGTGACTAAGGGCTCAGATGCATGCTGCAAGTTGACTTAAACGTTTTTATTTATCTTAAACATTGTGTTAACTCACGCTACACGTTTTAATTAGCCACAACCTATAAAATACTATTCCTATAATACTAACAAGCTCATTACACTTTCTAACGGACAGCAGCCATGTGGGAAAATTAGACCGGAAAAAATGCAAGCCAACCAAAATGTTTGACCTGCCAGAAATCAGACCATCTAAGCCTGACCTTTTGATTGAATTAATCAGGTATGGGGACCCCCCACAAACTGAAATCAAACAACAAACGATTGAAAAATTTGTGGAATTCGTCCTGATTCTAAAATTAGTTGGGGTCGACCAAGTCATGGTTAAAAAAAAAAAAGATTTAATATGTCCAGTGTCTGCCCAGCTTTATAGAAATAACATTTTTCTGATTGAAAAACCTTAAATTAGCTGCTCCTAAAAATTATGCTGGCCAACACTGATTGACAGAAAAAATGAAAATGAACTACAGTTAGCTTAGCAGGCACATTGTTAGTAGTCTTTCCCGAATGCAATATCACAGACATCACGGCCATGTAAATACCTCAGCCTGTTCGGGATAGAAGAATTTTTTAGCTCAGAAAAACATCTGAGACACCAATTGTCTTGATAGACTAAACCGAAGATACAACCAAACAACTATACAAAATTAGTATCATGCCTTGGGTCCAATTCTGCAGAAACTAGAGCAGACAATGTGTTCCAGTCTTTAAAATTACACTGGTTGGCATGATCAGCATAGACATGTCAAGTAAAACTATTTCAGACTTTGAAGGAATTCAATCTTTTTCACAGTATGTGAAGCTGATGAACTTTGAGGAGGAAATTCGGGCACACCGGGATCTCGATGGCTTTCTCGCAAGGGCCAGTATCCTGCTGGACGAGACAGCTGCCTCCCTGGACGACGTTCTGAAGAGAATGTTGCACCATGTGGGCCAGGACAGCCACGTGTCCGAGCCCGGCTGCAACTTCGAGGAGGTGATGAGCATGCTTTTCACAGATGCAGGAGCTCAGGAGGTCAACGGTAAGCAGAGAACCTGTCGACATGCATGTATAAACCAGCATGTGGAAAACTGTGTGAAAATACAGTCACAGACACACAAAACACAATAAGACAGAAAACTTGTACCATCTGTGCCTGTCCACAATCAGACCAAGACCCCATAATATATGACATCTGACCTAAAAACATCTGACGTCTGCTCATGTCAACACCTACCTGCAAAATAGCTTCACCTCAGGCACAGGAGCACAATTGTCAGATAGGCTTGAGAATGGTCCAAGAAGCTTTTAAGACCCAAAGGAAAGTTTGTGATGTTTGAATCGAGGCTGTCCATTTGCCCCGCAGCTTTTTTGAATGGACACAAATAGAGCTCAATGTGCCGAATCGTGTTGGCAACCATTTACATGTGCAGACATCAAACGTTTCCCAGGAAAACTGCCAAGTTGTTATCCTGCACATTAATTCACAAGCGTAACATACACATATTTTTTATTGACCAGAGCCACGACAAACTAACAAAATCCTGTGTTCCTGCCATGCATGACCAAGCTGTAGTTCAGTATCTTTCAGATAATTGAAAATGTTTTTGAGATGTTTTGGTTTATTTTTTTCACCAATGAAACCTGGTGCCATTTAAAAAAAGGTTAAACATTTTTATTTCATAAAAAAAAGGGGTTAAATTTCAGAATGTACAATTAATTCGTTTTCGAAGATTGACAAAAGCTAAAATGAAATTAATTTTTACTGAAATAGCTTTGCTAGCACACATATACACATTAATCTTCCTGTTTTAACCTGACAAGCTCAGGTTTATTGTTCCTGAAATTGTGTAAGATATGTTTAAATTTTTATGCACACCTTACTCTCTTCTAATGCATAAATTCATTTCTGAAATGTACTGTAGTTTCTCCAGGTTTGGTGCTCATTTGTCAGCTTATAGATCTTGTCACATTAGTTCAGTCCCTTCAGCACAGGTTCTTTTGGCTGAGTAGCAAAGCCTCTTGGTTAAGGCGAATCTCCTCAGCCCATTAGAGCAGGAGAAATCCGCCCTCTTACAAAACTGTATGTTGCCATTGTTGAAGCCTCACTCTCTGCTGCAAGCTGTACTGAACACGGCATTCACTAAAGTAATTATTTGGCAAATCAAACTTTCTTCTTTAGTTAATGTCACAAAGAATTGGAGGAATATTTTATTTCTTTCAGTACATTAATTTTGCCTGGCTGTAAAATGTTTGCTGAAGATTTAAAGAAAACATGAGGGGGGTTTTCTTACCACTATAAGAGCATGTGGAGGTAATGGTAGTGTAAGGGCTGCCTGTCATATATTCTGTCTCCAGTGTTTTCCTGTCTGGCTGGGCTGGTGTCCACAGTTGTTGATGGTTAGTCAGAGGTGGGTGGTGTGTGACGCTCACCCTGCACAGCCGCCTCTGACAGATCTGCGAGGTGATAATTGACTTCTGTCATCGATCAGTCACTTAGCTTTTCAAATGGCTCTCTGAGAACCTCAAGCTGTGGTGGCTGCTGCTACTTGACTGTTTTTCTCCCAGAATACCCCACAAAGAGGCAAAGGAAGAGACTTTTTTTTTTCTTTGTGGCTGCCATCTTAACAAAAAGGCTTCCTGCGCAGGTCGGCGTTGTGTGGAAATGTTTTGAAAATCAATTTGAGCATTCAGGGGTTTCACTGAATTTTGAAATTGCATGAAGCAATGTGGAAAAATAAAGAGAAATATTTTTATATCAGTGACACTTTATTGTAAAAAAGACTCTTACAGCCATAGGGCGATAATTGTAGTTGGCTCACGTCTGTACATATCATGAAAGTATAGCACAACAAAATATTGCTTTGATTATACATTCTTACAAATTGAGAGTCTTAAATATGAACATACTGTACGTACTGTTTTAAATCAGTTGAAACTTGAGTTCACTCTGGGGAAATATATTAGTTGCAGCAGAAGGAATAATAAAATATTAGATGAGAACTGGTGGATAATTAATTGGACAGAGGATGATGTAACAATTCCACAATTATGCAACAAATAAAGATGACAAAGATTTGCAGTTTGAAGCATGCAAATGAGCAGCGCTACTGTACTGCAGCTATTAAATTATATCTACCGATGGATGTAACATACAGAAATATTTACAGAATGAGCAAAAAAGATGGAAATCAAGAAATTAGTTATTAGACATTCAAATATGCATTCTTTATTTCAAGAAGTCTGTGGATTTCAGTTACCTGTGACTCAAATTTTGATTTGGTATTATCAATTATTTAATAAGAATATGCACCACTTCAAAAGGTGGATTTCTCATTTTGCAATCCTTCTCTTCAGTATCTTGTTTTGCAACTCAGAGTAAGAATCCCCACGTTGCATGTAGATCTCTAAATTAAAATCATGAACATTCACACACGAAACACTCGTGTCACCGTTGTGGTGAAAAAAAAAAAATCTCCGGGGGAGGAACAAAGACTCTTCCTGGGGGAATACATTCATATTGCACGTAAGTATGTTATCAACGGGACATATCTCTTCAGGTATTAATTTCTGCCATATCTACGTTCACTCTGCCACAGCGGGGTGATACGGCTGGCGAGCGGACCAGCTCATTTGGAGTGTAATACTGTACAGCTGTGAGATAAAGAGAACAGGGCGAGATTATAACAGGCACAGAAAGAACAGAGAATTACAGAAATGAAAAAGATGAAAGCCTGCAGAGATAATTAGTCCTGCTCCAACTTGTACAGAGGAGTCGATTTTTAGAGGCCAACTTGTGCTGTTTTTTTGGTTCACTTTTGCCTTGGGATTTGGCGATGGAGCACAGTACACACATTGTGCCGAGGAATAACGAACATCATTGCTGATGATGCAATGCATTGATAATGATATTACTTCAGCCACTACTATAAACACTAAACCTGCCTTTATTGATTAAAAAATAACACCTTTAAGATACTCCACGTATTTAAACCAATAAATGATTATAGGATGCTGAAGATTATGACAGTGCTTACAGTAGCGATGAGCGACTGCCACAGAATGACTAATTATCAATATTTTGAGTAATGATGTGTTGTATAATTGTATTTTCCTCTCTTCCTCTGTAATGCTGTTTGCAGCTACAGTGCTCGGTGCTATGTGCGCTGCTCATTGTGTGCCCTATTTGTGATGACTGTACCATAATTTCTCCCTAAATTGCTGTCACCTTTGATCGATCTCACCGGCTCTCCACTTCGCCTCGATTTGCATAATCCTCCTGTGTCATTTTTTTTTATTTGCCAGCTCAAATCAAACTGAAAAACAGTCGCATACTCATATTTTTGAAGCTGCGTAGGTGAGGGTGTGACTTTTTTCTTATAATAAGGTGTTCATATGTGTTCAGAACTGTCTTAAGAAAACATATAACTACAAAAAAGTGTCGTGACCCTTAGGGCCTTGAAATCCCATACAACCTGTTAAATAAATTCAAAAATACATGAGCATCTGTTAAAACAGGAGGATTATTACTTTTCTGTATTTCTGTATTTCTAAACAACATATTTTTTTACAGATATATGTTTATTTTCTGACAGCAGGTACTGTAAATATTCTGGATATAATTAACTCTGTTCAACAGGAAAGGTGCTGTGTATTCTTGAATCAACCCACTATTGCTCTCCATTATAATAATATATTTTTTCCAGGCCAGCGGCATGACTTTTCACTGTGAAAATCTCTCTGTAACATTCTGCGGGAATGATCAGAATACTAAATTGAAACCATTAATTCAAGCTCTTTACCACATGAAAAATGGTGGCCACACATGTCATTTTTCCCATCTTGATCTCTTCATTGACGTCTTTGGGTTTCTTTGCACTTGCTGAACACATAACTGCTATCAGTGATAAAATCCAATTTTTGGTAATAGCCTGTAGACGGTAATCAAGATAAGATCTCTCTGCGCCCAACAAAGACGAGACATTGAGGGATTTTCTCTGGAAAATGATATTTAATATGCATGAGGTAAAGGAGGGCAGGAAATGAAGCTTCTGTTCAGCAGAGATATTTATGTGCGTGCCTGAAAGTGTGTCTATATGTGTGTGCGTGGTAGCAGAGTGTGTATTTGAGTGTCATTTTCTTTGCGTATGTTTGTATAAAATCTAAGAAACTGCCCGCCTGTTGATCAGAAAGGTGACTGAACTGACTCTCTGGTTTCTCCTCTCGGTTTTTCTCCCTCCTTCTCCCCATGCAGACAAGTCTCAAAGTTTCGTTTTCTTTGATGACGGTAAGCCGTGCTAATTGGATGAAAATGTCAGCATCAGCCGCCATGAGGTTGCAATCAGTGGTTTGCTTCTGTACCAATCACCATCAGTATGCCGTTTGTGTTCTTCTCCATGCTCGGGACTGGGTCGATCCATTGAGTCATCAAATGATTACAGACACCAGCGATCCCTCCCGTGTCACAGATACTGATGACTCTTCAGCTGCCCCTCAAATCAACGCCCTCTCTGTCCAGCGGACTCATTGTCCAATAATGTTATCAGTTCTTTTTGTAAAGCCCTGTGGAAAAAAAAAACACGGCTGGTTCTGTGTGAATTCTTTGAGTTCAAAGTAACAAAATTAATAAATCCATTTGATTGAGATCGAAAGGATAAAATTCAAATAATTTAATCGCCGTTTTTGGCATTGGAGTTACATCTGTGGTAGAAAAAATAGACCCTCTGTGTTTTGGAGATTTTATATTCAGGTCATCTGTTTTTCAAACTGGTTATATAATTGGAATTTAGCTTGATATATGTGCAGTACTTGACTTTGATATTATATCCATGTAGGGCTCTGATTTATTTACCATTAATGTAATTTGTTTTAATGCAAGTAGAAGATTAGAATTGACAACCTCTCTAGATAACAAGGTTTCACCATTGACCCAGTCCTAGTGGCCCTCTCATCTCCATGTGACATCATAGCATCTGTGTCCTGCATGGTGATTGGCTCTGATGGATACCTAATATACAGTAAGTGTTTCATCTGCCACTGCTGTATGGAGCCCTCCTGTGTTTTAATCACCTCCTTCAAAGTGTCCTCCACAACCCACGCTTTGAAGGAAACCAATCATTTCCCTTTGTGTGTGTTTATGAGTGTGTGTGTGTGTGTGTGTGTGTGTGTTCGCTGGCAGGTCTACCAATGGTTGAGACCACAGTTAATCTTTAAGGCAGCATAAGATCGGGAGGTTTTATTGAGGTCACCTCTGAGCATAATCTAAGGAGTCTCCTTGCCTAAAGGACTCATGGCCCTTTCACACAGTTACAGTACAGAGAAACCATGAAGCTTTTTTGTACCTGCACATTTCTGTAGATTTTATGCTGCTGATGTTAGACCGGCACATCAGTCAGAAGAAATATTAACAACGCTGTTTTTTGACTGGTTTAGCATATTCATAGATTCGTCTCTCCCTTATTTGTGACAGACTGCATTATCCTCGTGTGATTTACAGAAATTGCAATCTGTTTTTCCTCCCTCCAACCAAACCGTGTGGATAATGCAGTTAAAGAATTCACCAACAATCCAGAAAGATCAAAGGGGGCAATCCAGCCATCCAGTCTTGCCTTCCTCATATTTTTTCATCACTTTCCATTGAAGTTTGTCACATTTGATATGCTGCGTGTGAGCATCTGTGATTTTTTTTTCCTTTCTGTGTGTGGAAACAGCGGTGTTTGCATACCAAAAGCTGACGAAACCGTGCAGAAATTCTTTACATAACTGACAAGTATCGAATGTGCATGTCTTAATTAGTCTCCCACTTGATCACATCAGCGACCTTACTCATATACTGCCTCTCCACTAACATCCAAGTCAGGTTTGTTCACCTCAGCTGGTGATGTAAGATGCGGTCTTTTCCAATGTCCCACGCATGATCATGACCATTTACAAAGGACGTTGGGGTTGTAGAGGGAACGGTGTTGAAAACCTGTAGAGCCTGAAATCTGAGTTTACGATA
>NTHP01000451.1:104806-152840 GCA_003416845.1 Oplegnathus fasciatus
ATGCTAGCTGACGTAGTTCATGTTCACTACCCTACTCACACTATTTCCTGTCCCGTCTGCTTTTCACCACAACCACACAAGTACATTTTGGTAGAAATCTGATCAGCTGGTGGCCAAGCTGATGCCGATCAGCTAAAGCAAGTGCAACTTCAGTGCTCTTGCTCTGACTCAGCTATCACTATGCTTCATTAAAACCATGTAAAATATCATATTGATGTTCAATTCTGTAGAATCGTTTTAGTCTCATGTATAAAATCACGTGTAAGAAGTCTTGGACATCACAAACATGATCAAGTCACTCAGAGACTATGAATCTGTCTATTTGTATTTGTTGATTATATATTGAGAAAATATATAAAGAAGAAAACTATGAAACAGACACATACATGACATTTAAAGGCTTTAAAATACGTAAGTCGCAAAATCAGGAAATGCTGCTAGCGTGAATCACAACTCTAGACCTCACAAATCATGTCATTTTGTGGACGCATCCCACTTTTAGTAATAGTGGTATTTAACCCTGAACACTGACAGTGTTATGCTGGGCTCTGGCTGTTGACCTACTCTCAGCACTGAAACAATCTCTCTCACTTAGAAAAGACATCTGTCACTAAAAAAAACACTGAAGTGGTTTTAATGTGAAGGCTTACAGCTAGCAGCGTTAGCCGTTAGCCGCTCTCGGATGGTCTGACGTTGGCCACCTATAGTCTGTTGGTATGGAAGATGACAGATATTCCCGCAACACACATCGCCTACCCCTCTCTTTCTGTGTCTTTCTTGTCTTCACTTTGCTCTCCTGTAAACCTTCGTCCCCCTCTCTTTATCTTTTAATCTTTCTTTTGTTCTGTTTGCATCTCTCTCTCTTTCTGTCTCTCCCCTCTTCTCCTCCCTGACGTCAATGAGAAATTGGATGGTTTTTGATTATTACATGGCTGTCAGGCTTACTGCTATTAATTGAATTGAATCCCAGTCCATCTCCTTCACTCCTCTGTCCCTTCCCTCCCTCTGTCTCCCTCTCACTCTTCTTTTCATCTTGTCTCACTCTCATTTTCCTTCTTGTTTGTCATGTTCTTTGTTTTTTTGTGTGATTTTTTTTTCATTCCCTTGGTCCTTCTTTGCCCCTGTTTCTCTTGCTTGCATTTTTTCCCCTCTCTCGGTTTCATTCTCTCTCTCTGCATGTCTCCTCCTTCTTGCTCCCTCTTCCTGTCTCTCCCCTTTTATTTCTCTCTCTCTGTGTTTCCCTTGTTTCTCCTCTTCCTCCCACCTCCTTCACTCTCTTCCACCCCACGTGCCATGCCAGCTTTTTTTCCTCCTCGTCAGTCTCTTTCTCTACAGGCTTCTTTTCATCCTTTCTTCCCCTCTTACTCTTTATCTAAATGCTCTCTCTCTCTCTTATTTCTCTGTCTCTCTTGTNCCCCCCCTCTTATTCTCCCTTCCTGGCTCTCTCACTCCTTGAGCACTGTGATACTGTTGTCATGGTGACGCCCATCATTTTCTGGCATGAATGGAGGATACTTTATTGATGAGACGGCATGGCAGAGAGAGAGAAAGGGAGAGTGATGGAGAGAAAGACAAAGACAGACAGAAAGAAAGGGAGAAACCACTGGCAGGGAAAATCAGAATGATATGGAAATGATCGTCCCCGCTGCTTACGATACAAAACATTTCCACCCTGTAATTTGCACAGTACTGATGAGTCGAAGAGGACGTCACAAGCCAAAGCACGCTGAATCTTCTTGAGGGGTTTTGGATAGTCAGGGCTGCTGAAGAATATCCCCCAAAACACTATTATTCATCACTCTCAGCGTGAGAAGTCGGAAGGGAGATTCCCCTTATTAGGGAGCAACGAGCTGGTTTCAGCAGTGCCCCAGTTGCCCACATTTAATGATTTGTACTCTGCAAACATGGCAGCATAATGAAATGTGTTTTTTTAATCTGCGAACATGAGCGTTGGTGTTTTCTGGGGTTGGATGGACATCGTTATTAGCTTGTCGTGGTGTGGTGTTTGCACACATTGCAGACTGGCATCACCGTCTAAAGCAGAAGGCGAGCTTGTTAGACACTTCTGATGTAGACATCATATTGAGAGGCTTGGCACGGCAGATAAGGCTCTAGATTGAACATTTTAGGCATTTGGCTGACACCATTAGGCTGGATAAATAAATCAGAGCCAAGTTTTATTTTTAAATACATAAATGTTTTAGATTTTAACAATGAAGGTCCTTATAAGTGTGGTAATGAACATGTAGTTGTACATTTTAGGATAGTTACAGTTGGCTACAGTGGAGGGATGACATGCATTGCTGGTGCAATTAAGGCCCACACAGAAAAGAAGTTCAACACTAGGTAGCGGAAAATAAGAGCGCGTGAGGATCGAACTGGACTTAAGGTCGATCTCAGCTAACTTGTGTTTGACCTCTGACCTTTCCCCCACAGTCCACCTGCTGTCAGAGACGATTCAGGGGGTGACAGCCACCGCCACCGGGGTCCAGTACCAGCAGTCCTGGCTCTGCATCCTGTAAGCTATCATGTGTGTGTGCGCTTGTGTGTATGCGTGACAAAAAATGAATCAACAATTTTGTTAACTGATTATTTGTATGGATTTATCAACCAAAAGCACGTTGGTTGTAGAAGTTTGTGCCTTTCTCTCTTTCATATCTTTGTAAAGTTCGTATTTTTGGTTTGAGACTGTTGCTCCGACAAAACAAGCAATCTGAAGACGTCACATTGGGCTCTGGGAAAATGCGTTGGGCATTTTTTTCACAATAATTTTCGATTTTGAATAATCAACTGATTGATAATGAAAATATTTTTCAGTTGCGGCCCTATAGTGTATGTACTGTACTGTACGTTGCAGAGCTCACACTTAAAATGAAAGCAAGGAAAATAACAATTATAAATGCATAAATGAAAAAGTATTAATCAAATCGTCCAAGTATTCATGAAAAGCATCATCACTAAAACATGTACAACTAAAATAATATATTGCCACTGTCCTGTGTAAACCATGTATCTCCAGCATCAGCTTTTCATGAGCTAACAGCCTATTTGTGATTTTTTTCATACAGTCCAATGGGTTTTTAAGTGGTTAATATATATTTTAGGGAGACAAAATTTAGCAGCATAGTAATTATGACTGGAGCAAAGGAGGAAGTCACCTGATGTTGTTATAGAGCAGCAAAGTCTGCATAAGGTGGAGGTCGAGGTGGATGCATGGGTCACCAGAACACTGGACGCTGGGAGACAGCAGTTTCCTAAACAGTAAACATTGTTTTTTTAAAGTATGACCTTGATCCTTCCTGAACATTAACCACGTGTGACCACAATTAGACGGCGAAGGTCCCCTAACCTGAACAAAGTAGTCATTTTAACCCAAACCACAACGTTTCTCTAAACCTTACCAAGTTTTTTTTGTGTGATTTGTAACAGTTTTGTCAGCCCATAAAAGAACACTTAATTTGGAGATACATGGTTTTAATTTGACAGCAACAATATGTGAATGTGGTAGTAATCATGTTTTTCAAATATTTGAATTTTGTATATAATACACTTTAATCCAGCTGATAGAACTACAGGAATTGGTGTGTGAGTGTCTCTGCAGTGTGTTTGTGTATGTACACATGCATCCACATATACGTTTGAGTGTGTGTATGATTGTGTGCAAGCGAGTGCAGGCTCACCCGGCACATTTGAATACTGTCTACCTGTTGCTGCAGAGAGAGAGAGGTTAATCTATGGAAATGAAGGGTGCTGCCGGTGAGGTGAGGCATTGACATTTATAAAACCTCCTCTTTCTCCCTCTCTGCTCCAGCTGCAACGTGAAGCATCTCCAGAGGCGTCACGTGTGCATCTCGCGCCTGGAGAGGCCGCAAAACTGGGGGGAGAACTGCTGCGAGGTCCGCTATGTCATCCTGATACTGGCTCCGCTCAAAATGGTAACTGCCACCACCAGAGGGAGGAAATGATACGTGGGATTTATCTGACTTTGGTGGATTACTGAGGCATTCATACTGTAGACCCATTTGTTTTTTTACATTTGTTTATATTAATCCATCAATGTTATGTTTTCTTCTATTTTTTATATAATTGACTGTGTTTGTTCTTGCTTGTAGCTCACTGTTGGGTTAGCAAAAATATTCGTCCTTACTCATTTATTAATTAATTCCATCAGTTATTCACTGATAATGTGCTGTGAAAAGATTTTTCTTTAATTTCCACTTGCGGTCACTTTGCTTTTTTATCATCTTTGCATCAAACTAACAGTCATGTAAGGTGTGTTAGCTGCAGGTGTATGGATTAGTAAAATCCAACTCACCATATGATCAATGTAAGCATCCCGCTGCTATAGCACAAGTAATTGATCATTTGCATACCCTCCTGCTCTGCTTTCAGCTACTGTATTTAAAAGGAAATGTATATTCAGTTCAATAGTTAAAACTCTTTTTTTAATTAGTCTACTCAAATTCAGTTACACTCAGCCACCTGTCACGAGTCCAATTAAGTTTGGTCTTTTTAAAAGCAATCCACAGTTCAGGATAAATCCCCAGAATGAAGAAGGATCCCCAGTTTCTTCTCTTGCATATTCTTACCCCAAATTGCCCAGATTAGTTTAAACAGAGGGTTTTATGTCCCCATGCTTCCAAAACCTGTTGTGTTTCTCGCTGCAAGCAGACACTAATCACCACATGTTACGGTAAAAACATGATGAAGGCTCAGAAAATGTTGTCTGTAATTTAAAGTAAAAACACAAATGGAAAGAAAACACAAATGAGCTACTGATTATGTGCCACAATAATTAAAGTAATAAGAAATAAATAAACAGTTAAACCACATAATGATTGGGCTACAAATGGTAGTTTTTATGATTTCCACTGTGTTAATATTTTGAAAATAAAAACCAAGCCACCTATGACTTCATTTTTCCATAAAATGTAAGAGGGTGGTGGCCTTCGACAGAGATATCTTGTAAATCTAACACATTCCCAAGGGTCTTTTCATTACTCAGTATTGTTGTTATAATTTATCTCTATCATTTTATATTTAATTCATTAAAATATCTAAAATGCTACTGATATAGCTGCAAAGCTGCCAAATGTCTCTTGAACTGAATTCAACCCAAGGGCCTCTCAGTGACTTGTGTGGGCACGAGTGTCCTGTTGGCTGAACCTTTCGGGTCACTGCTGTGTGCAGGATTGCTGTTTTCTTCAGCTCTGTAGAGCTTGCTGTAGCCGATGGAGAGTGCCACATATCCTGTAATACCCTTCCCTCCCATCAAAACATGAACTCTTTGTACTTCCCATCAAACCACTCAACCCTCCCTTCCTCCTCTGCTTCATCCTGAGCTTTCAACACACACACACACCTGCGCACACACACATGTACATACACAGACACACATCACACTCTCTTGTCTTCAGATGGCTCTGATTGTTGCCCTACTGGCAATAGAAACCCCCTCAAATCCTCAGCCCCTTTTCTGCTGAAAAAGGGGGATTTCTTCATGCTGGCCCTACCTTTAGTGTTAGCACACCATGTTCACCAACCCACCATCAAACTGTGGAACCACTGGGGGGGAGGGGGTTGGAGTGACCCTGGCAATCAGCGATGCCTCAGCTAACTGCATGATGTTTTCTGTCTGTTTGTTTGTTTGGTTTCTTTTTTCCTGTGATCCCTTCTTTGTGTTCATGCATCTCCGCAATGCTTCCAGCGCCCTCCTTGCCAGTCTTCCAGGCAGCAATCACAACCACTAATGGCATTCTCAGAGACATTAATCTAAGCCCCAAGTAAACATAAAGCACTATTATGTCTCAATTATCCTTGATGGTGACTGCTTCTGTGAGAAGAAATCTTTGAAGGGGCATGATGATAATGATAATAGAAATTCCTTTGGTTGGCAAATGTATGTAATCTAGCGTGTGTATGGGTGGACCATTTCCATCACCCACCATTTAGAGAGCTTTACAGCATTTGTGGCTTTTTTTTTTCTCCTTTTCTTTGCCCAACGTGAATGTGCTGAACAGACATGACCTTTCTTCAAAAATGCTGTTTCTCATTCACTCAGTTAAACACATACCTGAAAGCGCCTATCAACACATTCGTGTACTGTTACCCTCAAAGAAACTCCTCTAGCTCTTTTGCTAGTTAGACAAGCTGCCCTCAGTCTTTGATGTTGATGGCACATTGTTCCTCACTTTCTACACCCACTTTGCCCTTTTTACCCCCATTTTCGCAAACGCCCTGGTTAATCAAACTAGTGACCTTCAAAACTTAAATAAATTCCACAATGAAAATCTGCCTTTTGAGTATGAAACACTCACTCCTCATAGGCTTGAAAGGAGGCTTCAGAATGTGTATAACTTCCTCCTTTATGGTGGATAGCAGCTGTAGTTAAAAGTACTTAAAAGCAGTTTTTAAGTGGTTATGAAACAGTCTCAATTTAATACCGATACCTCTATACGACCTACATAAGCAAACGAGACCAACAGCGAGAAGATTGGTTGTTTCTATTAGTTTCTAATAGTTATTCTTAATGCCTGCCACCGGGTCGGGGTTTTCCGCGAAGTCAGGGGAAGAACGGTGCTGGTGTTTGCTCTATCTGAATTCCAGTTCCTTCAGTCGCTGACTGAAGGTCCGTCTCCGGAGCTGCCACCCGCTCTCCTCCCGGAGAAGTAGTCTCCTTGCAGAGAGGAGTGAAATGGAAGGAAAATCAACACAAAATGAAAGTTCCACAGAGTTGCTTTAACATGAATTCAAAGCAGTCACATTGGATTCCAATGGAGACCCGGGGTCTCAGGAACACACGTATCAAGACAGCTTCTGCAGCATAATCCACTTCTAATTAATCGATATGTTCCAAACTAATATTTTCAACACGACATAGCTAAATACACTACTTCTTTGTCTTGTTATCACCTCCTCATAACTCCAAAGCTCTGCCAGAAGTAGTGTATCCACCAATTTATTGGTGACGATTGTTTGGAACATACTGCAGGAGCGGTTTGAGACTTTTCTATGGACACTGTGATACTTTTTAGCCTTGCTACCGGCGTGGCTCTATAGATGGCAATGTTGGTGAAATATCTCAACAGCTATGGGATGGATCGTCAGGAAATTTTGTGCAGACATTCATGGTCCCAAGAGGATGAATCCTGCTGAATTTGGTGATCCCCTGACTTTTGCTCAAGGGCCACCAGCAGGTCAGTTTTTCCACCTATCCAGTGAAATGTCTCAACATCAATCAGATAGATTGGCACGACATTTTTTCCTTTAGTGCCACCATGAAGTTAGATTTTTTGGTTTTGAGTGAAATGTTTTGATGGATTTCCATGAAATTTAGTACCCATGATTTTTTCCCCTCAGGATGAAATGTAGTCACTTTGCTGATCCCCAAACTTTTCATATAGCGCCATCAGCGAGTCCAAATTTTAATTTGTCCCCATCAGCAAGTTAGCATTTACCTCAAAGCACACATTCTCACAGAGCTGCTTGTGTGGCTGTGAACTAGTCTTGTTTTTTTCTGCAACTCTGGGTTCAAATCCAAGCTGACTATAGCTGCTGTCCTCTGCGACTCAAACTACAAACTGTTCCGAGCTCACAGAGGGTGAGTGTTTGATACTCATGAGTGAGATTTTTGATGGCTTACTCTTTTAAAGCTGAAACCTATAGTCTGACTGAAGGTAGGGTATACTGTGCCTTCATGCAGAAAGAGAACCTTCAGATTAATCAAGATCCATTCTCTCAGCTCTTTCAGCTCACAGTTACCACTGTGAAAAAGCTTAAAGGCTTTAGTTATTCTGTTTGCTGCAGCTGCTGCTGTACGCACTGAGCCCGGCTATGTTGGTATCATCACCACCTGGCTAACAAGGCTTCCCTGGCACCATGCTGTCTCAGAGCCTGCCAGGACATTATTACCATCACTCTGTGACTTGTGACAGCATTATTTGTAACAGATGTGGAATTATTGACAAAAGCCCCCAAAACACCCAGCTCCAAACCTGCCACCTACCCAACCTACCTTTGAAGTAGTAATGTTTAGACGCACCAGTGCTTAATATTAAGAGCAGATTTATATCTCCAGTACTGTATTTGGCAACATTTTGTTAAGATGTTTGCATCTGCAAGACATTTGATGACAACAGATTCATTTTTAGTCGTGACTGCTTTTATATTGAAATATCATGATATAAGAAATTTTCTTGGAATTCGATTGAGAGGCAATTTGTACACAAATTGACCAGGTGAGAATGTCTGTTTTTGGCTAATCCAGTAATTTAAATACTTGACGAATCAAGATGTTTTGTCAATTAATTGAATTTTTTTTTTAATTATGCCAATTTTGACAGTAGACAAATGTCTATTGTCTCATGGTACATGAATATTGTGATATCACGCAACCCTACTAAAACAATATTAATCTGAAAACATTTGTTGAGAATACATTTTCAAAATTTTGAAACTTTTTATACATTTCAGTTTTTAATTTTCAGTGTTTTTTTTAGATTTAAAGCATTTTTTAATAAAATGTTTAAACAATAAAAATTTAAAGCTGCAGTTAGTAACATTTCTGTATTAACAATGGATGAAATTACTTTTTGAAATGTGAAAGAAGTCAATCATAGTGACAAACCCGCAGAGAATTACAACTTGACTCTGCAGTTCCCCTCAGCTCTATAGACCTTTCAGCTTGTTGTTTTGGTTTTCTGGCCCGCAACTTTACTGTTTTGATTCACTCTCACCGCTCTCATCACTGCCATTTCCCGCCAGCTGTTTTCTCTAAAAAAAAACCACGCTGTATGCTACTTGCCCAGCACCAAGCACCGACAAAGTTAGTGGTTAGTTGGTGAAGAAAGTGAATCATTTAGCTGCAAGATATTTCCCTCAGTTGGTGGAGACCAAAGTTCACCATATCCATAAGGTGATAATATGTCAATGTTGTGTTTACAAGCCATCCATTCTTTCATTATTTTAATGCACAATAACTTACGCTCTTCCACAGAAAAGCACCAAGACAGCGATGGAGCTGGGCAGGACGTTCGCCACCCTCTTCTCTGACATCTCCTTCAGGCAGAAGCTGCTGGAGACGAAGACGCAGGAAGAGTTTAAGGAGGCGTTGGTTTTCCAGAGGCACCAGTTGACGGCAACCAACCAGCAGCCCACCGCTCTGGGGAAGGAGGAGACCGACCCCCGCAGTCACAAACCCCTCAAGGTGGGCAGCAGCGTGTACTATGTGTGTGTATGTATGTGTGAGCAGCATATCCAGTGTGTAAAACCTCTCAGTGTCAGGCGATTAAGCACATTTCCACACATTTTGAAGCAGCGTGTATTCATGTGATAGCATTATGAGTCATTCCCAGTGGCCTGAGATGAGGCCTGTGATTGGGTAGCACTCACTAATTTTCCTCAACATGTCAGAGCTCTGGTATTTTCCGAATCCTTCTCATCCTATCTTCCTCCCTCACCTTTCACTTACTTTTCGTCGTCTCATTTCTTTACAGGGCTCTGTAGAGAAATGAAACTATGCACATTCATTTACACATTTCAACCTTTTTTTTTTATTCTCTTCCATTTCCTTCTCCCCTTCTAACCCCCCACCTCCTCTTCCTCCTCCTCCTCCTCCTCCTCCTCTTCTTCCTCCTCCTCGCTTGGCTGGCTTGACTCTTCCATCTTTTCTCTCCCCCTAATCAATCAGCATCAACTCCTGCCAGGCCTCCTCAGTGGGTAAATGACCTTACATCTCTCACAGTCCTGTCAGAGCTCCCCACCCCTTAGCTACATGTGCATGCACACACACACACACACACATTAACACACACACCTCCAGAGGGGCTCTGCTCAATGCCACAGACCAACATCTCCTCCTAATGTTGTGGTTGACAGGCCAGGGCTCCCAGACATTTCCCCTTGTGTTTTTTTTTGTTTTTTTTTATCGTGGAGGATTTTGTTAGGTGTTTATCCCAGGGCTTGAAAGGCTCAGTGCCACTCAGTGAAAGAGGGATATATGGAGAAAGATGGTGAGAAAGGGGGAATGAAGGGATGGTGGAGGGGGAGGGAGAGCAGGTGAAATCAAGAGGAAACAGAAAATGATGAAATGAGAGAGAAAAGAACAGAAAAAGAGAAGACCACCCGCCTTCTCCACCTCCTTCCACATCCGAAATTGACATCGGACCACCCGCAAGAACTCACCACTTTGCTATACTTTAAAAAACGAGGCCAAATCGTTGTTGTGTTTTTATGTTTTTCCTTCCCGTTGCCTCGCTCTATCGACCGTTCAGAACGAATGGCAAACAGGTGGACAGTAATTCCTCTCTGAGACTTTTGTTTATCGAACCTGAGCCAAAAGCTGGTGATCAGGCCCCACACACACACACACACACACACAGAATACACACACGGGCTCCCTTGTAATAATAAATGATTCCATGATGTATAGGGATTTAATGGATGAACAGGCCTTGTTGAACAAGCGTGTGTGGCTTCATAAAACTAGCCAGCCCGCTCAGAGAGGAAAAAAAAGAAATGTTGATGCTGTTGTTTGTTTTCAGGTTGTTTACGTTGAGGTAAATTGTTTTGTTCTGCCAAAAAACGTCAAAACTTTTTTAGATGACAAATGAGGCAGGAATGATTTTCCCAAGGGCTTTTCTTACTCACACCCCCCCACGTCACCCGTTCCATTTAATTATGTAATGCTGTGTTCAACAAGAAAATGAAACATTGGGTAATTGGATATTTTACTTAATAAGCTCAGTCAGGACGGCACATTTACTCTCTATCTTCTGTAACCTGAAAGCTCATCTTTTTAAGAAGCACTTCATGTCTCCTTTTGAATCGCGTGGCTCTTTCCCTACCGTCCTCCTCTTGACTTCTCTAAAAATACACTAAATCTTCTAGCCCTCGCTGTTGCTGTCATCTCTCTGTCATTCCTGATCATTCTGGGGACACAGGGATATTTATTAAATGTACATCTAAATCTAGTCCTGCTGATCTGCTTACTTTGTTTTGGATTACGCAATAGAGGCTTTTCTCGGACTATCTCGTTAAACTTGATGATTCAAATCAGTTTTCAGAGAGCCCCCTGTGGAATCACCAGTGTCTTAGCTGAATCATCAAATGGGCGATTTTTAATCTAAATGTGTCACTGTCCACAGCAGAGCGCAGGCTGAAAGAACATTTATGAGTTGGATACAGCCTCAGGCTTTTTGCTCTGTTGCACTCTTTGAGGAGGTCACCATGGATAAAACAAGCTAAATTATATGCCTAAGAGCAAAATGTAAACTTTACAAAAACATTTTACATCAATAAGGAAAAAACTTAAGTAGCTTAGAAGCACTCGCAAACTCGTTCATGTTTAGCTGGTTGCAGTTTCTCACAAAAGGGGGAGCTGTGCAGTCACTGTCAGTCCAGTTCTACAAATACCAACTAACCTGTGCCACCTATAGGCAAGGGAGGTAATATTAGCAGCAGCAGTTTGGATCGGCATACGTAGACATGTTGATGTTGCCACCCACAGGCAAAGAACGTAATAGCTTCTGCAATTTTAACACTTGTGCCACCAGCAGGCACTTTTCCTCTTACTGTGTGTGTGTGTGTGTATATTTGTCACTTTTTCTACCCATTAGCTTAAATAAAATTATAAATAAAAATGAAACATCACACTTCAGAGGTTATGAAGGGCATGATTTCCACATAATTTATCAACAAATAAATTATTATGTATTGTCATAGGTTAAGACTTCATTGGGTCTCATTCACCAACTGTTCTTAAGAAGAAATTTCTTCTTAAAACCCACTTACGCAGTTTTTACAAAGATTCTGACATTCACCAGTGTTTTCTTACGTGGGATTTGTTCTTAGGTAAGAACAGAATCTACGCACACTCAAGAGCACACTTAGGCACAAGCTGTGCTGACGTGTTTGTGCAAAATAATTAGTTATTGCGTTTTCTTTAATTCTGCAGTTGTATAATATTATAGATTTAATTTAAATTACATTTATTTAAATTACAATAATATTTTTATCATTTATAATATTTTTTAAGAATTATTATTATTATTTTACAAAGCATTATGGTCTTTTATAAATAAATACACACTACATTAACACTTTGACTATGTACACTAGCTTTAGTGTGTGGTGCAATGAAGTCATCAGTCCGGGATGCCCTTAGTTCCTTCTATTCCCGGCGAAATCCCTGGATACTTTCTCTTCTCTCTACTTTAATGTGTCACACAAACGAAGCACCTCTGCATCACCACGCTCATTACATAGACTAGCGGCCGGCAGGCAGACAAGAACGGGAACAGGTGAGCGTCACGTAGTGCCTGAGTGATGCAGTTTATTTAGGGCCATTATTAAACGCCCAGATAACCTGATATGGAGAGGGCAGAAAAGAGTAGCGGCAGCTTGAGAGAAGTGCCGGTGCACAAGAAAAAGTCACGGTTCACCAAAGAGTAAAATCTAGTGGTGCTGGTACTGTGTGATGGTGAGCACTGGCCCACTTCGAGTCCTGGATCTATTTGCAGAGAGTGACGAATATTTTTTTTGCTTCAGATTTGAGATCAAACCACTTTTTTTTACTTCATCAGATGTGCGCCCTTCTCTGGATACAGCGTTCACTGAACGAGTAATGAGTTTTTTGTTATTTTATATCCACTACTGACGCTACTCAATATGACAGCTCGTTTGCTGTTCACTTCCTGCAGCAGTACCTGCACTTCAGAACTACTGACGTTTTTCTTATGTTTGGAGTCCGGAGCTCCGCCGCCTTGATTTCTCTCTCAACTTTTGTGAGAGACCCTTTGTGGGGATTGGCGGGGCGTTTACCTATGCTAATTAGGAACAACTGGCACGTGCTCTCAACTTACGGGGACAATGGGATTCATCATTATAAGAACACAGGTGCGAACAATTCTGTGGTTTAAGACTACGTGATGAATCCGACGTAGACTTTTCGTAGGACCTTTCTTAAGAACAAATTTAAGGAAAAACTTAGGAAGATATTGATGAATGAGGCCCAACGTTCCCAGAGGGGAAATTCACACACTACCCAGCAGTATGTAAAGTAATTTTACATTTATCTGGTTCAAATGGTAAAATATAAAATATAAAACACACAAACAACATCTATAAAAAGAAAAAAACTTCAGTTGTAGCTCTGGATGGCTGCAGGTGGCGCAAGTGTCAAAGTTGCAGCAGCTATTACTTTCCTTGTCTGTAGATGGCGCACACTGGCATGTCTACATGTGGAAACTGCTGCTGCTGTTACTGGCCTGAGCGTCCTTCACAAATCTAACCTTTTCCCTTCTGTCCGCAGTGTAAAGATTTCTTCAAAGCCGGCCGGGGGATTTATGAGGACTTGTGCCGCAGGCTGCCTTTCTACCCCTCTGACTTCACAGATGGTAGGCTAGACCTGGACTTGTAGTGAAAGTGAATCATCTTCCTTATTATGCCACACTGGGGTGCCTCTGGCAGCTCCTCATTTGTCTGTCACCTTTTGCCTCAGATACATCTGTGCTGCATCTGTATCACATCTTGGGTTGCCTCCTGCTAAAATGACTGTCTCAGATGTCTTACTGCTCCCGTATGTTCCCGTATGTCCAATATTATTATAATTTCCCAAGTCATCAGACAAGGACATTGCCGTATACATTCCCATTGCAATCTCAGACTCATCAAATCATTTTCTTTATCTACAAATGTGTGAAAGGGTTTATGTCCCAGCCAAACAAATGCACACATGCTACTTGACCTTTAGAATTTGGTATTTTTCAAAAGAGGAAAATAAATACTTACGCTCTACTTCCAGAGATGCATGTGAATTTCAGGAAATGATTCACAGAGTTTTTGTTTTAAAGTGATTGGAGCTACTTCATTAAACCAGATGAATTAACTCAGTTGACCTTGGTTGTAAAAAAAAAAAAAANAAACCGAAACAAATTACTTGTATTTTAAAAAGGGCAGTAGGTAGTGTAAGCCCCTGTAGAATAGTTTTACTGTACGTACTGGATGTTCCATATTGTAGAGGCACTGAATGATGAACTCTGTTAATGTTTTTGTCGTTTTGAAATTAAAGTGTTGAGCCTCCTCCGCTCCATTATGAGTTGAATATGAGTCATGTGTTTGTGTTTGTCTCCCCTCAGGTATAGTTGGCAGTAATAAAACCCTGCTGAAGTACATGACCACCGCCATCTTCCTCTACATTGCCATCCTCCTCCCCGCCATCGCTTTCGGCTCCCTCAATGACGAGAGCACAGGTGGCGAGATAGGTATGAGCACACACTTGTATATAGATACATGAACGCTTTTCTCAGAGATTGTAAATTTCCATTTTTGGTATCTCCACAGACGTATCGTCACATTAAGAGGTTGACCTATTATTTTTAACAGTAGCTTCAGAAAAGACAGATCAACGAGCACCAGTGTACATACTGTACTGTTGTAGAGGGGATAAACCACTAATCATATGCTGAATTATGAGTAATGTCATTAATTCTCTTTCCTTCAATAGTATTCAAGGATATGACATTAGCTATCAAGAACAGGTAAAATTAGACTTGTGGTTTCCTCATGAACCTTAAAGCTGCTTTTTTATTGCCACTAGGCTGATAGACACACAACTCTGGCATAAAATGTTCCTAACAGACGCAGAGCAACATTAGGATTCATTCTGAGTTGCATTTTTCCCTGATGAATATAAGTCCAACATTCACGCTCCTTTTAGCTCTGGTTTGGTCTCCTCCAACTGCTGAGAAAAACATCTGTCTCTTTAGCCTCCAGATGTCCCACTTTTTTCATCAGCTAGTCGTTAACTTTGTCTGTTAAATACAGTGTACTGTAAAGTGGGTTTATTGTGGCTTGTTTGCTGAAAATAGCTGGCTGCTGCTGCTGCTGGAAACGTGGTTGATGAGAGTGCCGAGACTGCTAGCAAGAAAGCCAGAAAACTTTATTTATACGGCACTTTTCAGAACAGAATATACAAAATGCTTTACGGGAAGAAGAAAGGGGAAAGAGGGAGATATAAGAGACAGAGAGGGCAATATAACAATGAGAAATAAGTGTATAATCCACAAAATCAAGAAAAAGCCAAAGAAAACAGATGCCTTTAAAGATGTGCATTGATTTGGCTTTTCTGAGTTTGGTGGAAGGATGTTGATGAAGTCGTGGGGAAACAACAGTAAAAGCATGATCACTTTTAGTTTTCAGCCTTGACCTTGGAACAGCCAGAAGTCCCCGCTCTGAAGACCCGAGGCTCCTCTGAACTAACTAAATCATACAGTAAATGCGCCATAAAACCAAAACCGAAAGCTAAAAGAGGCTAAAAAGACTTGTCTGATGAATTTACTGTGAGTCAGTGTGAGTCATGTAATCATATCAGTAGTGGAGGTTTAAAATGGGTGTAAAATAAGTCTTTTGCATCATATTAACAATTCCCTGTTTGAAAAATGAATTGTAAATTTACTTCAGCTTCTGTTTAGCTCTGCAAAAGAAACTAGCAGACATTCATGTACATTAATTAGTACACATCAGTACTCCTGAGTTTTCTGTGTGTGTGTTCTCTCTGCCCAGATGTTCGGAAGACCATCATCGGACAAAGCATCGGCGGAATCATCTACTCGTTGTTCGCCGGCTCTCCTCTAGTTATCCCTCTAACCACAGCTCCCCTCGCCATTTTCATCAGCGGTAGGCTTTCCCTCTTTCATTCAGCTCAGCTCAGCCAAAATACACTTATCTTTTCACAGTTTCTGCCGACGGCCGATTTGAAAAGGAGGCTGGGGGTGGGTGGAGTGCTAAGAAGATTACGTCAAAAATCAAGAGAAGGAGGCACCCAACCGTGTAGAACAGCAGTTAGAAACTCTTGCGTCCTCATCTGCTCCCTCTTTTACCAGAAAACACCACAGTTGGAGTGATTTAGCTATTTGTTCACACATATGCCCCAAATGAGTGTTCCTGGTTCAGTCAAGCGAAAAGCACATATTTCCAAAAACTTGCGTTTTTCAGGAATAAAGAAAAGAACTTTTTTTTTTTCTCACTGATGTTACATAATGGTTGGTTTCAGGGGAAACTCGCTCATCGCGCACACGAACATGCAAACTTTATATTCAGTTCAGAGAGACAACAGCACATAAACTGTTATATAGTTTTACCCAACAGCAGTGTTTTGTTGGTTGGAATTTAAACGTTCTTGACGGCTGGAAGCTGCAGAATCGTGCAGTGATGAGGAAAAGTAGCAACTCCAATGCCAAGATGTAGTTTTAATACCGAAGATGTTTGTTGGGTTTGTGGTGTGATCTTTGAAGTAAATGGGTTAGAATTGTGCTTAGCACATTCTCATGGGGATGATTATAGTACATTTCCAGCAGCCTGTCTCAGCCGAACAGTGGCTTGTTTGTAAAGTTGTAACTCATCTGCGCACAAATCTGCTCAAGATTACAACAAAATTGTTATGGTTTTAACAAACCCATTACAATTCTTTTGTCCCTTTTATGTTTGAATGAAATGCCTTAGTTTTTCCCTTTGTTTGTGTGTGTGTGTAAAATCAATCTCTGCCATAGCTGATCTAGAAATGTGTAATATAGTTCCTCCTCAGTTTTTTGTCAATAGCAGTAGCAGAAATAGTCTTTTCATTTTTTTTATTACTTTCTTAAAGCATCTGTATTACAGAGTATTATTACAGAGTACAGACTAGCAAAAAAGATGATCAATAATGTTTCTTATTAACCTAGTTTATTTTTGATTTTATTGATTAAATCAACATCGATCAGTCTTCTTCTGTTGGCTCATTCGTTCGTCACATCTTGCGTTCTTCCTCTGTTTCCATATTCTAAAATTACACAGATTAGCCCATCGTTGGTGCCACAGCGTCTGTGCACATTACAACCAAGGTGACATACGAGTTACTGTTCAACGTGTGGGGGCGGCATGTTTACTGCTGCCTCATTTACATTAGCAAAAGAAGCAAAGAATCCGTCAAGCAACAAGAGTTAAACTCAAACAGTCCTGAGGTTGTTGGAGAACATTGGTATTAAGGACGAGTAATGTCTTACATGTTTTATAATCTGTGTTTATTTTTCTGTGTGTGAACACAACCTTGCAGTGATCCGAGAAATCTGTGACGACTACAACCTGGACTTCCCGGCTTTCTACGCCTGCATCGGTTTGTGGAACTGCCTCTTCCTCATCCTGGGAGGGATCTTCAATGTCAGCCTGCTCATGAAGCTCTTCAAAAGGTATTTCTCATAAACTCACCAAGTAGAAATCACTTTAATTGTTTTCATTTCAGTAAAATCCAGTTTATTTCTCGAACCAATTCTTACAACTTCTTTTATCTGTTGGTGTGCTTCCTTCTCTGTCAAACAGAAAAATGTTTTAAATTGGGTTATCACACCAGCGTCTGCAGCAAAATCACTGGCACTTAACAGAAAAGTCTGTTTCTTTTGTACAACAAACCGTTTTTTAAAGAAAGCAGAGTCCATTCTGTGTGACAGCTCTGCTCCCTGTCCCCACACAGGAGCTTTAGATCTTTTCTATATTAAGCACTCTTTCATGCTCTCTGCCCTCTCTCAACTAAAGTCTGTTAGAAAAAGGTAACAGGAGCAAATATAACCAATCAGGTTCTGAATTCGACTTCTCTTTATACATTTTATACATGCATATTTTTACTCATTTTACTCATTCTACTTTGTGCTACTTTATATTTATATGATGTGTTTATGTGCTTTGTGTTTTTGTTTCACAGCTGTACACTCAATTTTAGGACAAATAAAGTGATTGAATGAATTTAGTTTAATTGAGTTCTATTAATGTTGACTAATGCTGCATAATCATCAGATTTAAAAACATTTCATGAAAACACACGCATGCAAACTATAATTTGACACGTTACTATTTTTATTTTAATTGTAGTCTGATATTAGTCCCCTGTTTGTTTGGTAGTTTTATATGTTGTTTCAGTACGAACTCGGACCCTGGTAAATCTGTCTGCAGGTCTAGTTCTTGTTTGTGTCTTAGAGGTACAATGATTAAACAAATAAAAATGAAAAAAATAACTTGTACTTGCTTTTTCAATTTTATTTACCTCATTTTTTCTGTAGCCATCAATTATTTGCCCAAGATTAAATTTCTTTTCACCAATACTTTATAAGTAAACACAGTCGTATGGATGGAGTTTTAATTATTTTTCCACTAAGATTAGTTTTTATTTCAGTTTCAGTTTTGTAACACCTTACTTTATACTTTATATGCACTGTACTACAACGTCCTTGATTGTCACTTCTGTAATGTTGCTGTTTTTCCAGGTCGACAGAGGAGGTCATTGCTCTGTTCATTTCCATTGCGTTTGTGGTAGATGCAGTGAAAGGCACAATCAAAAGTAAGTTCCTGACACACATGGCCGATGTCTCTTTAATTGTCCATCCCACTGTTTTCACAGTCTCACATTGCTTTTACTGTGGCCTCTTCCTGCCACATTACTGACATTCTGGCTGTGCAAATCAAGAGCTTGTAGTCTGCTCTGACTAATCAGAGCTAATGCTAACACTAGCATCATACCTGCTGTCAGATCCACCACCAGTCCCGTCTTTGCCAAGTGTCAGCCTCAAACTCATGTCTGATTTTTAAACAGCCAATTACTCTGAGACAAGAAATCTTCAAATCCCCAAAATAATCTAAATTTACACTGTATTCTAGGGGATTTTTTAGATTATAATTTAAGTGTACAGCTCACTAATTAGTCTGGCTGTCCTCGACTGGAAAATACTTTGTTGACTGATTGTCATTAGATCTCTTCAACTAATCATGTAGCCCATTTAATTAAAAGCTGTCAAATAGTTTTATCCAGTGTTATTGTCCTCATTCAGAAAGATCTCTTGAAATCTAGTGCTTATTAAAGAACAAACCACATTTTTTAATATTACTGTGGTGCCAGACATAATTTTCCACTAACCGCTAACAATTTACGGTTAATTCCCTGAAAATAGACCATAAAAGACAACAAAAAGATGCTCAGACAACCAAGACCCAAACGACTGATTAACTATCTAATCTAATAAGAGCAGTCCTTCTCATTCAAAGCCATTGCAGGTCAAACCCCTAATGAGTGAGCATTTCGTCTGGCCAAGAGTAAGAAACAGAGCCTAGATAGTTTAGTGGTGGGAAGACCGAAAAAAACACATTAGTTCCTCTGTTACTCTGGTGGGTCAGCAGACTGAGAGGCTGAGAGAGATACTATGTACTAAATTAATCAATCCAGATTTCGAGCCCAGCCTGCAGCCATATTACACCACCCCTGCCTTTACTGCACCTCATCTTAGTATATCATAAATATTTTACACAATTTAATTTCCAAAAAATGAGATGACGATAGCAGAATGTAATTTATTTTGAATGCGATGTTGTCCTGTTTTGGAGATTGCCGGTGCAGTGGTTCAATTTTCAGAAACCATTTGTAAAATACGCTCCGAGCTCATATGCCATTACCATAACATTAACCTATGCCGTTTTGTTGACACTTTTCACCCAAAATATTTTGCAGTAACATGAATGAATACATTTTGGGTGTGTATCCAGTCTCCTGTGCAACTTTGCTTGCTGCATAACTTTCTCCTGGTTTGATGAAAAGGCCTGCGGAGAGAGCAGCATGCAGGTCGTGTTGCACACTCTCCAATGAAAGTGATGGTAGAAATTATTTCTACTTGTGTGGCGCTCTTATAGAGTCTTCTTATTTAAAGTAGTTGTAAAAGCTGTGCTCTACAGAGATTAACATCCCGACCTTCAACATGATGTTTGCTAAAGGGGCAGACACAGGTTATGACTGGCGGGTTGCTTATACTGTAGATCTGATATCGGTGTGAGGACTGATTCCGGTGGACCGAGTCCAATACAGTCTGGTACAGGTAGTGTTGCCAGCGCAGAGATAAAATCGTACCGTGTGTAATCGTTGACCTTTGATCCTGTTGCTGCCCGTCATTCTCATTAAGATGATTTTAAACATTTTTGATATTTACTGTGTGTGAGCCAAAAACAGTAAGAAAAATAGTGCTGTGTACCTTGAGTGAGTATTTTACGATCCACTTGATCATGTTTCAGTGCAGAGCCACAGGTCAGTTAAGGTTTATCTCTCCTTCAGCTCTTCCTGCATAGTTTACAGACCTCGTCGCCCATGTCATGTCATCCAATATTTTGCCTAAACTTAGCAGTTCCCTGTGTTTCTGTGCTGATTGCAGCATAAACAACGCAAACGGTTTTTAAGGCTGTTTGTCCGTGTTTGTTTTACGGTCACATGCAAGATTTCTTGAAGGATTTCGGTGTTAACCAAGCAGCAAGGCCATAATCATAGTCTAACTATCGTTTAGTGTATTTTCCCAGTTTTTTTCTCACTTGTTCAGTATATGCACCTTTCTCACTGTTAAGACTAAACAAGACTAAGAGTGTACAGCCATGCTAGCAGCTCTGTGAGGCTGTATTTATCCAGTATGGGACAAAATTGTATTAGTAGTCTAGACATTTCACACAAAACCACAAATTTTGACCCACAGTTGGCGCTAGAGTCAGTCAGGGTATCACCAAACTCATAAAAAATCATCCTCTGGCCACCATGAATTTCTGTACAAAGTTTTATGGCAATCTGCCAACCGACTGACATCGCCATCCCTAGAGCCAACCCGCTAGCATGGCTAAAAATCTACGTATTTTGCTGGAAGTAGTCGTTATGTGTTGGGTTTTTGGGTCTTTGTTGGTTTCAGAAACCTTCAGGTCTGTTCTCAGCTTAACTAAAACACTGTGGATGTGATTTCAGTCTTTCACAGTTACTACCATGCCCCAACGCTGGCTAACAGAAGCATAGAGGACTTCCCTCAGGGTGGAAACCTGCTTGGGGGAAACAGAAGTGAGGTGGCAGCTGGGTTCACACTCAGCGCCCTCCCTGAATCTGTCATCCAGTGCACTCGAGAGAGGCCTGTCCTCTGCCTCCTGCTGATGCTCGGGACATTATGGATGGGCTACACCCTCTACCAGTTCAAAAGGAGGTACGTGCAGCACTGCAGCGCTGCAGCACTCTTAAGATAAATCACTGGAGAAGTTTAAATCGTGTTTGGGTGGGAGCACTGCCGGCTATAGGACGAATACTGCTGAGTTGGCCCTTGACTCTAAAGATTGTCGGGAGTGACAGAGCTTGCGGGAACTTTCCAGACGGGCTCTTAGAAAGCTCCCTTTTCTGTCGAAGCTTCTGTTCCAGCCTGTGATTTAATAAGCATTAATATTCTACTTCTGATTGCTCCCAGTAATCAAATCAACCTCAAAGCCAGATTCAATTGTGTAAGCAAAAGGCAGACCAAGGTACTTAAGCAGTGTCAGGATTGCAGCCATTGTCCTTGTCTTGTCCACAGTAATTGTATTCCTCTATTATTTGTCTCTCCCCACTCACTCCCTTCTCCTCTCTCTCTCTCTCTCTCTCTCTCTTTCAGTCCGTTCCTGCATGCCAAAGTGAGGGAGGTGCTGTCGGACTGCGCCCTGCCGATCTCAGTGCTCTTGTTCTCCTTCATCGGCTCCTACCTTTTCAGTGACATTGAGCGTTAGTATCATTTGTTGCTTCACCAGAGTGCATTTTTCATGCTGTATAAAACTATACAGTCTAATCATGGTGTGTATCTATCAGCCTGCAACAAACATGATCATAATCGGGGGTTTTTCTGTCACCATAGCTATAATTCTACTTTTAGGTTGAAGTGTTCACACTTAACTTAATTGTGAGCTTAAAATCAAGACAGTTTTAGCGAAATTAGGTACTCCATCATTCTAGAATTACAACAGTAGAAACTGTCCTTGTTGAAATGTGGTCATGGTTGCATTTTATGATAAAGTTGTCAGGATCAAATCATACACAGTGGCCATTTTTAATGAGAAATGAGCAAGATGTTTCTGACCAGAGTTGAAGTTATTGGTAAACCGATATGTGCATTAAGCTTTTATTTTGATATTTTAGATTTGTAGATTTAATGCATTCTAAAAATGTAAACATCGATATTTTGCTATAGATATTTTACAATAATGTACAAGGGTACTGTAGTGTAAAACTCAAACTCATTAAAATGTTAACAGCAATACAAATAAAGTTGCTATTTTACCATATCAGTGACTATATGACCATGGCCTTTCCGTGACCTTGATATTCCATAGAGTTGCAAAGAGAGGGGTGGTGTTACCTACTGAAGTATTGTTCTTTTTTTATATGTTCATTTAAATGATATTCTCAACTTAGAAACACAGACGTCTATGAATAATTCAATGATGCTGTAGATTTATGTCGTTGACATCAGCTTTAATTATTTCGGTTCCTTATGAATAATCATGTTTTTTCTTTGGTATAGTGGATCTTTCTAAATACTACAGTACCCATGAACCTCAGCTGCGGTTGCTATGGCCAGCCAGAGCTGTAGCAAATTCATCCTAAAGTGACTCAGAATCCCAAACTGAACTGATTTAAGCTGCAGATTGTATTACTGTATCTGGTTTCTTAAAAGTGTAATCTTTAGCTTTTGCTCGCCCCTGCATGCAACAGAATTTTAAGCTCTTTGATTGGATGTTTCTTATCGAAATGCACATTGGGGGTTGTACGTAACTTCCCTCCTTACTTTTGTTATGTACACAGGCTTGTACTTTGACTGCTTATCAAAGAACCAGGTATTTTCTAACACACTAGCTCATCTTGTGTACTGATGATTCAGCCGGGAGAGTTTCGTGCCTGTCCAAACATTAGAAATGCAGCAGTTGTCCATCACCATCATTGTCTATGCAGAAAATGTACAGAACTTAAATTCCAGGAGACCTGGACACCCAAAATATCGCCTCCCACATGGTATCTCTACACCACATGCTCGGGCATATATGTTTTCTCACAGCTTTTTAATGAATGATGAAGTGATTAGCGATTGTGTTTCTGTGCTGTTAACTAGGGCAAATGTGACGGAGGAAAATAATAGTTAAAAAATTTAGCACAGCATTTGTTTGGTAAGCTAACCGTTTCTCAACATTGCATTAAATATGAAAAATGAGGGAAAGTGATTGTAAAAAAGCTGTTATTGTTTGCTAGTCAGCTGTCTTTTTGTGACAGTGCAGTACTGTTTGGGGTATATTTACACTTTAGGGTTTTGGATTCTGGTCCAAACCGGCTAAAGGGCTCAAACTTATAGCCTGTTTACTTCCAAGACAGGCTGTCTAACTGCGAGGCCTTCCTTATTTGGTGTCTTTATTGTCTTTTTATGTTCCTTAATCAGGGCACAGGCCAAAACACATTGGAGATTTTCAGTTTTTATCCTCTATTGTTTAGCATCATTTTGAATCTCCATTCATTGTTGCCAAGGCAGCAGCTGTTCTCCAGGGGTCGACACAGAAACACAGAGATGAGCGCCAAACCCTCAAGTGAATTTAAATTTAAGTGCCTGGCCAATTTTCTGTTCTTTTACCTCCAGAGACAATAAGTCATAAGATAATAGAGCCATTATTGTATTGTCATTTCTTCCTAAATTTAACCAACTGCACTTAATTCAGCAGCATTTGAGGAGATACAGTCCTAAATGAGATATCCAGCATTTGAAAAAAATCTTGCCACTCTTAGAAAATGATTTTTGGTGTGAAAACATGAGTCATCACAGCAGTTTGAGAGACAGTTATGTTTGTGAAGATGGAATCTGATGAGTTTTAGAAGTGCTGCTAGTGAATTTTAGTCAAATATTCTTTGCAGTCCACAAAAGAAAGTGATGTTCATAACTCAGCTATAGAGATGTAATCAAGTAGGCCATGTCCTAAGATAGAGTTATCTAACAAAGCAAATACACATACATTAGAGTAATATCTTATTGTTGAATTAAACTTGTAGTTGTAATTAATTATCAAGTAATCTGCGGATGATTTTCTGGATTCATCTTTGTATTGTTTTGTCCATAAAATGTCAGAAATAACTGTGGAAAATCACAATTTCCCAGAACCAAAAGTGCTGTACTCATATCACTTGTTTTGTCCAACTAACAATCCAAAACCCAAAGACAGGTTTACTATCAAATAAGACAAAGAAGAACAGCAAATCCTCATAGAGTTGGAATCAGCCAATGTTTGCCATTTTTGAAAAATGACTAAAGCAATTAACGGATTATCAGAATAGTTTCCATTTATTTTCTGTGGATTGAGTAATTGATGAATTGACTCACTGTTTTAGCTCTAGTTGTAATTTTTCCTGTTCTTTTTTGAACAGTCCCTGTCTTTAAAGTTCATGACCGGCCCATCTTCAACGTGGCTCCATTTGAGCGGCTGTCGGCCATGAACGTTGTCAGCGCCATGGGCCTTGGCTTCCTCCTGGCCCTCCTCATCTTCATTGACCAGAACATTGTTGTCTCGCTGACCAATGCACCAGAGAACAGGTAGAGGCAAAGATGAGTTTGACAAAGCACCCAACTCATGATTTTTTTCATCTTATATGTGACTTAATTCACAAAAGCTGACTGATCCTGTCTATACAGTCGAAAGGGATATTAGTGAGGGTGACACCTGGGATGTTAATTCTTGTGCATTAACTAGCTTAAACTCTTTCTATGACCATTCAAAAAGCCAACAAGGACCTTTGGGGATCCACTGACCCCACTTTGGGATCTGCTGAAACCGGATATTTGCCGGTCGGTTAGGAAGGGAAGATTAACTGAGCCAGAAACTTGACATCTGAGTCAAATTGTCACAGTCAGGGAGCTCTGAAGAAGCCTCAGAGCCAAAACACGACGTTGAGCTTTTACCCTGTTCTTCAAAATTTGCATTGGACAGACCAGTTTGGAGCCATCAGCCACCAACCAGCCCTACAGTGAAAATCTATAATGATGGAATTTCAACCTTCATCATCTACATTTGTTGGGCAGAAATGAATTAAATTCAAATGTCACTGGAAGGCAAAACAACGGCTGCTATAGCATAAAAAAGTGTGATTTCCAAGAGTATCAATCAGTTCAACACTATTTTCATATTGTTTTATAAATTGCACTATTGTGATCTTACCGTATTTACCCTACACAAAAAAACTAAAATAAATTACAATTCAAAAACTCCTGTTAGCTGTAAGAGGTGTACCACCAATGAAAAGGATGGTAAACACAGTTTCTTGGATTTACATCCCTCGTGTGTCACTAACAAAAGGACAGAAGCTGGAAAAAGTTTGAAAAAAAGGCAATTTTTGTTCCTGCTTTTCTCTTTCGATTCTTTTATCTAGTGCTTTCTTTTATTTGCTTGACATTTTTTGATGATGTTTGTTGAACCATTTTGACTTTCTCCACCTGCACAGACCTTTTATTGCACCTCTTCTTTGTTTTCTGTCATGATTTATTTATTTAAAATATCTGTCATTATTATGCAACTAAACATACACCGAGAAATCTTTTAACCCGGTGATTACTCATACATTTTGGCTGCAGGAAAACAGGTGAAAATAAAGCTTGATCACCAGTCAGTTAGACTTATACTTGCATTTAAGTTCTTATCCAGAGTGATTTACAGTGCGCTGGTTTCAATGTCGTGCTCAAGGGCACATCAGCGGGACACATGGCTGATAATCAGTGTGTCGATGTTTTGTCACAGAACATTGGCTGTAGACACTAGCCTGCCTTCACACAATCTATCCACAGTTTTTAGGGTGAACCTCAAACACAAAAGCACATACTTACACACACACACACACACACACACACACACACACACACACACACACACCGGCCTCCCACAGAGCCGGCTGCAGAGGCAGGGAAGATGCACAGCAGTGATCCCTCACTAACATGTGCAGAAAATTGTTGTGTGGCATCATAAAGGTCGCAGTCATCCTTTTTATGTGAAGTTACTGTAATGTCACGCTCGGCTTATGATGTCATCATCAGTGACATATTGGTTCATGCTTTGCTTGGTATGAAAACATGAGAGGATGCACAACATGAACATGGAATTTCTTGTATGTTGAATGAGAAGAATTAGCGAAACATACGAGCGAGTTTACTCAGGTTGTGTTGAAGGGCACCGCTAACCTGAGGAGAGTGATGCCCTTTGTATTTGTGTGTGTGAGTATGTGGGTTGATTACTATCACGGGTGCTCACTTCTAAATATTACTGTATGCAAATTCCCTTTTTTTCTCTGTGTGTGTGTGAATGAACTCGTGCAAGTGTGTGTCTTTTTTCATCTGCCTTTCTTTGTGTGGTTTAGGTGAGTTATTGTGTTATAGCCTGTTGTTGCGGTGCAGTGTGTTGTTGTCGACTGTGCTGCGGAGTGTAACAGTTACGCTGCTCCTCAGGTTGCTGAAGGGCACGGCGTATCACTGGGACCTGATGCTCTCTGGGCTCATTAACATACTGATGTCGGTGCTGGGGTTGCCCTGGATGCACGCCGCCTTCCCCCACTCCACCCTCCATGTGCGCCAGCTGGCTTTCGTGGAGCAGCGCGTGGAGGGGGGGCACCTCTATGAGACGTGAGTTACCCGCCCTCTCATCGCCGGCGCTAATCAGACGCTCAATTAAAGGTCGTCTTCAGAGCATGTGGTGACTGTAATTTTGTGTTGCAGGCTACTGTATCCTGCTCTTCCCTGATTGCATGATTACTATGTAACTAACCATTTTCTCTCCGGGTGGAAGAGGTGAGGGAGTTTTTAAGAGATGAGAGGATTAAGTTCATCCTTCCGGCCGCACAGATATGTGCAAAGTTATAGTTAGCACATATTCAGGATTTGTTAAGTAGTCAAGTGTGATAAATGGGGCATAGGGGACAATCTTCTATAAGAACAGGAGCTCTAGTTAGAGTTATTGGCTGTAGAAAAATATGCAATTTAAAGTTTTTGAAAGTATGTATATGTCTGGAAATTAAATTTCTAAATCTGATTGCCTATGAAAATATGTTAAAGTGGTTCCAAACCCTTTTCATGTGTAAACATTTAAAAAGTAAGTAAGTCTCCTTATATAGCACCTTTCAAGTGCTCCACAAGAGACATAAAATATTGACTTAAGAAGAGTGAAAGCAACACAAATAGAAATAAATAAAAACTACACAAAGGCAAATTTAACAGGTGGATTTTGAGCTGCTTTTTACAGATGTCCACAGTGTCTGTATGGCCATAAGAGCTTGTAAGAGTCAGAAAAGTGTTGAGCTATCAGAAGACATTCAAGTCAGAACAAGTTACGAAAGTCTTTCATTGTGTGGGATCAAAGTCAAAGTCTGTTCCCTCTGTATTTATTAAGGTTAAACTACAAACAAGGCTTGTTGATGATAGGTCTTCAGTACTGTTTGTACAGAAATCAGGATATATAAATGATTATGTTGTTCACCACAGTCCAAGGTTAGAAGAAAAAAAAATAGTGCCCTTAAACTCTGGAAAATTGAGAATTTTTCAAATGGAAAATGTGCAGGAACACCGATAAGAAAATCCTGGAAGAAAATGTTGTCTGTTGCATTGTATAAAACAATTGTGTGCTTTCCAATAACCATTCATTTGTGTGCGTTATTGTGTGTGTTTGTACGTTGTGTGTGTCTTCTCAGTATCGTCCAGGTGAAGGAGACCCGACTGACATCTCTGACTGCCAACATCTTCATCGGCGTGTCGGTGCTGCTGCTGCCCCTCCCGCTACAGTGGATCCCCAAGCCCGTCCTGTACGGCCTCTTCCTCTACATCGCCCTCACCTCCATCGACGGAAACCAGATGTGCGATCGCATGGCCCTCCTCCTCAAGGAGCAGGTGAGAAAGTGTGTGTGTGTGTGTGTGTGGTGTAAGAGGGTGAGTGAATAAATGTGTGTATGTATGTGTGTGTGTGTGTGTGTGACCATATGTCGATTGCAGGGCTCTGCAGATCAAACGCTTGACTGGGTGCCCGGTGCTGGAGGACCAGACCTGAGTCAAATAATATTAGCAAATATAATTTTTTGTTTGTTTTAATCCACTCAGAATACCAGGTGGGTAGGGTTTAGTGAATTAAGACAGATCAGCTAATAAATTATTATTCTTGTGTTGGGTATCAGCCGCATAAAGATGCTTTCTGACTCTCATCTTCATTCATTATCCTACTGCTGAACCCTGTAATCGTCAGTCAGATTAAAAATAAAATCAGTGGTAGCAAAATACTTTTCCCAAAAAGGAAATCTACAAGAGTCTGTTTTCTCATGTCTCCTCTCCTGTGTCCGATTTAACCTTCCTAATGGAAGCAAGACTTGCCATTTTCCTCTAAACTGTATTGGTAACTTCACACACTAGCGCCTCCAAATGGCAGTGAGAGGTAACTGTTCAAAAAATGCAACGTCCCCCTCCCTTCGAAAATGTTTTTTGCTTATTGTTTCTTCACTTGAATGTTTGACCTTCACTGTGAAGATGATGTATGAGCAGAGTTTGACACTAGAAGGCTGTTTTCACATTCATCTGCTGAAGGGAGGGGAGGTTCACCTTAAATCTCCATTCAACATGTGTACCCTCAAGATTATCTTTTAACATTATAACTAGTTTATAAGCCAATCGTGGCCCAGTGTGCAATTTACACAAGTGTGATGTTGAAACCTAAAGCTGCAGTGCGCATACACTGTGCGTGGTCTTTACTGTGAAGCAGGAGACATTTTGTGTGTCCAGTAGGTATTTACGTATTCATAGATTTTGGATTTTTCAACGAGGGAGAAGGAGTAGATGAAATTTTCAGGAATTTTTTTTCATTATTGAACATTTTTGCAGAAAACCCACATCAGACACAGGTTATTATTCCAGGCAGAATATTTTTTTATGTCTTAAAACATGTCTGGAACTTCACTTCAGAAATCCTATAATGTAATGTAATGTAATGTAATAAGCAAACTGCAGAAAGTACAGCACGATCAGGTTTCACAACCCGGACATTCTGTGGTTTTTTTCAACTAAAGGACCAAATTTTAACATTAGTGCATCCAGCTTTTTCAGCCAAGAGTCATTTCATATTTTATATTTTAAGTTTTTTTCTTATAACTGAACATTACAATATTCAGCATGAAGGTCCAAGAAAGTTGTCATTAAATGTCATGTTTATTTTAAGAGTAATTTTCTTTCTCACTTTTATGTGCTGATCTTTTATCAGCATCACAATATCCAACATGAAAGTAACTCTTCGTAAAAAAAAAAAATCACAGTGGATCACATCACAATCTCTGCCTTAACAAGAAGCTTCAATCTTAGTTGGCTTTGTTTGTTAGACAGAAAGGCCTCAACTGTGAAGAGTCGAGATTTGTAGAGTTTTGTTTTTGCACATTCCAGATAAGTCGTCACGATTGCAGGTAGTAATTAAGATTGTGAAGTAGTTTTATTGGCAGAGGTATCTGGTATTTTTTAATTCATCAACACTTGTTGTTGGACAGGTTCATACCTGACACCAGACCAGTTGGGGGAGATGAGTTTGCTTTTGTTGCAGCTCCACTGGTTTAAAATAACATCAGCAGCTTCTCTCCTGTACCCCACCTCACACATTCACACAGGAGACCCCTCATGCTATAAACACACTTATTGTACTGTAGAAGAAAGCATCCACTGACAGCTAAATGTTATTTATGATCTAAAACCTGCAGTGCACTTCTTAGAGGTGTGTGGGCCGTCCACTTCCCTTAGTCATTTCTTTAAGACTGCAGGAGACCTGAGGACAGTGAGGAAAAGAACCTCAGGGTAGATTGTATTTTAATCTGTCCTGATCCTCTCACATCCTGCAGACGTCTTACCCGCCTACCCACTACATCCGCAAAGTGCCCCAGAGAAAGATCCACTACTTCACCTTCCTGCAGATGATGCAGCTGCTGGTACTGTGTACGTTTGGCATGTACCCGATACCGTACATGAAGATGATCTTCCCTCTGCTCATGATCATGCTAATTCCAATCAGGTATGACTGCGGCAATTTTGTTCCAGAAAATGATTTTCTTAAGTGCTTTAAACCAGGATGACATTCAGCAGCACACAGGTAACGAGTGCTGTGTCTGACCTGAATCTGTGGACATGTTTCTATTGTTGTCAGAACCACATATGTCTCTAAACAGCACATTGTTGGGGAATAAAGTAGACAACTCTAGTTTTCCTAATTACATTTTTTTATTCTATAACAAGGTTCAATGTGTTTCAGCTGGAAACATCTGGCAGTTCAGTTGAGATACAAATGTTTTCAGTTCATCTGCACAGTCTTACAGTACCAAACACAATGCAGTACTAACAGCAGATGGGTGTAGTACATTATATATGATATTTGTAAATTCACAGAATAATTTACCTGCACCCTTACTGCATCAAACTAGTTGAATATCTTCAATAAAAAATGATGGTTTGCACTTGAAAAACTGTTCAACTTTAAAGAAAGTTTATCTATCTGTGCTATTTTATCTCTATCTGTATATCTATCTTTAACTTAAACCTGCATGAATTGATTTTTTCAGGTCACTTGGGGGCAATGACATAAGCTGTAAACATATTATATATTATCAACTTATAAAGTTGCTCTGGTTAATGTGTTAGCGAACAGTGCGACACTGCGTAATATCATCTTTCATTAAAAGTTGTGTTTCTGGTGACCTGGTGAATGTAAGTCCAATATTCACCTCCCTGCTTTGGTCTCCACCAACTCCTGAGGGAAATATCTGGCTCTTTAGCGGCTAAATGCTCCACTATGTTCACTAGCTAGTTGCTAAATGTGTCTGTCTGCTGTTTGGTGCTGGACAGCTAGTGTACAGTAGGTATATCTCTCTTTTTTTTTTTTGCTAAAAACAGCTGCGTTTTGAAACGAGACTAATCAAAGCAGTGAGACTGAACCAAACCAATTAAATTATGGGACATAAAACCACAACAATCAGCTGAAATACACTGAAATGCTCTGTAGAGCTGTGGGGAACTGCAGAGTCAGGTGATAATTCTATGTGGGTTCATCATCATCAATATAAAAATAGTGATTAGAGCAGCTTTATTGTAGAAGGGGCATCAGGCTCAATAGCTTCAATTGTAATTTTACTGCATGAAAAAGAAAAAGGAAAATTTTTTAATGTCAACTTGAAAATTTTAACTTTTTGAGTGCGACGTATGATTTTGTAGCTGATATGCAGTATATGCAGCATTTTCCCACCCAGATCTCTAGTGCCATTGTGCACTCCCACATACTTGCACATCGGTCACCACTGTATTGTTGATTTGCTCTCTTGTTCACTGGTGCTACTGAGAAGGAAGTGATAAATCTCGTCTGATAAGATCTGACATTTTGATGGTGTGATGTTTTTTTCCCCCTTTGTTTTCTTTCTCATTGCTGGTCTAACAAGTAACAACTGACATAAGTTCTGTATGCTCTGTGTTTAGGAACAACGTGCTTCCTCATATCATTGAGGCCAAATACTTGGACATAATGGATGCCCAACACATGTAGCTACAGATGGAGACGAGTTCTGGATCCACAAAAAAAGACGTCTAGAATTTAAAAAAAAGAAATGAGGAATTAAAAAAAACCAACGTATTTTTCAATGCAAAACTGTATGGAAGCAAAAAGGAGAAATACTGACTGTTTTGATTTTTTGTATCCGCTAAGAACATTCTTACAGGTGAAGCACTGGAAATGTGGGAAGTCGTGTGAGTAGGAGAGATGAGAGCCGTAGGAAATGTTTTCCAAACATGGACAGACAGCATCTCTCTGGGGAAAAGTTCTACCGAAAAACAGGACCGCCCAGAACTCCCTGTTTCACCTCCGTTTGACCCTGTCCGATCGTTCAGTGCCATATACCTCCATGTCCTCCTCTCACACCTTTACATTTTATGGTAACATTTTTCAAGATCTTTACTGCAGTGTATTCATCTGTGTGTTAAGCTATGGGTAAGTGCTTAAAGTACGCACTAATACTGTGTAAGTAATAAAAATGCTGCCAGTGAACATTGTAGAGTACTTAGAAAGGTGTAATGGCACAATGTAAGTATGAACAATATCTTTTTTTGACACTTTGCACTCACATTGTGTTTTTACGCTGTCATTCGGGTAAATTTGACATACTTGCACTGTGTTGATAAGTACTTAACTACTTTTCCATGGGTGAATTTACTGGTAAGAACACTGCATTTAGGCCACTGCAAAGTAAATCTTTACCTTTTGTATTTCTGTCATTGTGCAGTGTTGAAACCTTTACATTCCTGCACCTTTTAGCTGTGATTCCCCCTTTTTCTATGAAGGACACTTGTGCCCGTACATATTTAGTTTCTAAGTCATTCCAACAAATGTCAGTGTTCATTAAGGAGAGGTAAAAGGAGCGTATGTGCGTGTCTGTGTGTGTTTGTGTGTGTCATAGACGCATTACTAATCCGTCCCTCATCTAGCTTCCTGCCAGCTCTTTGGAAAACCTGATTTTTAAGGTGGAATTTAAGTACTCAGACGAATAAGAAAATACATTCCACAGGTATATATTATATGTAATTATTTAGAACGACAGCACAAACCAAAACATATAGTGAAATCTTTATCAAATTATGAATATATTAGAATATATTATGGCAATATACAAAAAGTATTTTAGGTTAAATTCAAATGAAGTATTTATTTATCATAATGACAGTTTATCTTTTAAGTATAAAATAATAATTTCGTGTTTTTACCCCAACTGGAAAGTAATCTGTAATTCTCTGTTTGCTCCTTTACATTCCACAGTTACTGATTCTTGTATTTTGAGTGTGTTGTCTTACATCTGGCTTTGCCGCAGTGTTTACATATCAAAGTCCATTCCAGCTCCATGTCCAACACAGTTCTGGTGCATTGCTAGCAAAGATGAAAGTCAGGTAAAGGTAAAAAAAAATAATAATTTAAAAAAAAATAATGTTTGCGGGCTTTGGATTCAACAAAATGCATCCCTTTTTTATTTTTATTTTTGTGAACAAGTGTTCAAAGATGAGTTTTAGAATAATCTGGTCTTGTTTTCTATTTAGGTGTTATGATTAGATCAATGCTTGCAAACGTTGTCATGTAATAATCCAGTCGCTGGAAAGATTATCTTGTTATCTACAGTACAAAAAGAAAAAAAAAGAAAATTTCTAGGCACTGGTTTGCGTAAAGCATGACTCATCTGGGTTTTTGATACAATGTGATGCCAATGGACATATATCCTACACAAGAAAAAAAAGTAGCAAGTCAAACAGTAACTTCTCAATAAACCGAATGCAACGCTCAATATTCAGCAATACTGTGTATAAAAGCAGAACTTCACTGGTGAGATTCGGGTTTCCCTGCGAAGGCGGACCCATCAGTGAAGCAAAGGCAGGCCAGCTGTATTTTTAAGACAGCAACTTTTCAGTCCATCCTCATGGTACAAAAACTGCTCCGTGCTGATTCAATTATTGCGCACATCAAGGAGAAAAAAAAAAGTTTGCCTGTCAACGAGGCATTCACAGTGCCCGATTTTATTACGGTTTAGTTGCTTTCCCAATATCCAAATGGCAGCTCCCTCATGCAGTTCTGTTCAACTTTGTCTTACAGATGTGAGAAAGATGTCCAATTTAAGCAGATGTCTCATGCCGAGATAGCAAGGCATGAAAGGAAAGCTGGGAGGCATTTACATAATCCTTGGACTAAGGCTTAAGACAGCACTAGTGAGAGAAGAGAGATTGTGAGGTATGAAGTAATATGTACAGTTTGCAATGCAAAGTTTAGTTTCTATCAACTATCCATTATAATCCATGGCAAGGTATTAGTTTCTAACTTTGGACTGAGTACAGAGATTTAACCATTCTTCTTCTTATGTGACAGTATTGTTGTTGTTCCTTGATATCTTCTCTGTACTGATGATTTTGGAATAGCAGCAAACTTCTCTCAGAGGATTTAACATTGGATCCAGAGTGAAAGACATACTACTCTGTTTGTGAAACCTTGACTCCCCTCCTCCCAATTGGATTTGTTTGAAATTGCGTACTGTGGTGTTTTGTTTTTTTCTGTTCTTTTCCTGATTTCATATAGCCTACTTTTTCTAATCATGAATGTAAGATGTGTGGATTTTTATATAGCATACTAATTTAGGTGTCAAACAGAATCTGTAATTTTGTCAAAAAGATCAGCTATATTTGTAAGCTGTAATATGTAAAAATGAGAAAAAAATGGTTATCAAACAGAATGTGTTGGTTTACTATAGTATATATACTGTACACTGAAAAAGAGAGACTATCTCAAGCTGTTTGCCAAATAAAAAGTAGTAGTGATGTAAACATTTGTGCGTGCTTGTGTTCATTGAGGCGTCTGTCAGACACTTTGGACCACAGCGAAATATCGGAATTACTGTCCAGATTGTCGTAATGTTGATATGTATATTTATGGCCTTTGTTGTTGACCCCAACCATTTCTCTAGCGCCACCATCAGGACAAATTCCCCTTGACCAACACTTTGTTCCATTTATAAGGTATCACAAAGAAGTCAAGATGTTAAGTGCTAAATGGTTACGTACAGTACGCAGTGAATTTACAGTACACAAATCTGCTTTTTAATTGTATTTAGAGCTGCAACCATTAGTCGATTAGTCGATTAATTGTCAACTATTAAATTAATCGACAACTATTGTGATAATTGATTAATCGTTTTGAGTAATTTTTTAAGAAAAAGTGTCCAAATTCTCCGATTTCGGCTTCTCAAACGTGAATATTTTCTGCTTTCTTCAGTCCTCTGTGACAGTAAACTGAATATCTTTGGGTTGTGGACAAAACAAGTCACCTTGGGCTTTGGGAAACAGTGATCAACATTTTTCTGACATTTTATGGACCAACTAATCGATTAATCAAGAAAATGATGGACAGATTAAGCTCTAATTTTATTCCAAGTAAGTGAGTGATCAACTCCAAAAATAACTAACACTGTGGGTGTCCAACATCAAAACTCTTTGGTTCCAGCCACACTGTGGCAGCAGTAGCAAGTATCAAAAACTGAAAGCTCACATTTATGTCAGGTCCGATTTGTGATCTTGTTTATGTAGCCTTTGATCACATAGTTCCTAATTTAAATTTAAAATTGCACGTTTTATTTTATTTATTATTTAACAAAATTTAACGTTCGGCCTTTTCATTCAGCGAAAGAAGGGGTTTTTGTAGACAAACATGTTTATATTCTCCAAAGTAAGGTGTTGGTGTCAGTACTGAAACTTCTGTATCATATCAACCCTAAAAATCTATTTCTTCTGCATTTCCCATTAAAACACAAGACTCTCACTGGTGAAGACTATACTCGCAGTGGCTGCACCATTTACCAACTGAAGCTAAAATGACAAACACACCTTTTATACACCCAAAAAATATCACAATCCAACCGGCAGATTGACTGATGGGAATTGTTTCCTTTTTTCATTGTGGACACTTTCCTCTTGCACCACCCTCAGGAGAAAATCTCAACCTTGCACACAAGAAAAGTCACAATGTGGGAATGTTGTGACATTTGCTGAGAACATTCATGCTCCCAAGAGGATGAACCCTTTACATTTTACTGACCCCATAGCTTTTCCTCTGGCGCCACCTTCAGGACAAACCATAAACTATCAGCCACACTGAAGCTCTGGGGAAATCCTCATCAGTATGAAGATGTATTGTGGTTTGTAATGGACATTTTTTTCCACACAACTTATTAGATATTACACAAAAAACAACCCCCCCCCAGAGAGTGAATACCTTGCACCATGTAACAAACAGGTGAAGCGCAGCCTCTGTCTGTCGCTGCTGTGCTGCACCTGCGCAGATAACCGCAGATCTCCAAGTCACGTGGGAGGTGACAGGACAGGTGATCAGTTGTCAAACAGAGTTAAAACAGCTCTTGACTTCCTGGTGCGGAGGGGAAACCTGTCTGTCTGTCCGTCCCTTTGTGGGCCTGTCTCTGTGTCTTGTGGGCCGGGTCATGAGACTCCAGGGGTGGGTCTCCTTCAGTAAGCACGCAGCTGGATTTCTCCCTCCAGCATCCCGGAGGCTCGCGGCTCTGAGCAGCCAGAAACACGTGCGTGCGCTCAGTCTGTCCGGTACCAACATGGCAGAGGAGGCGAAGAAACTGGCCGCTTACGCCGCTGTGGACAACCACGTCCAGGTACAGAGGACCGCTCACAGTGTCGCTGTTAGCTTGTTCCTCCACAGCCTGCTAGCTTGCTGTTCACACCAGCTCAGTTAAAACAGTCATTTGTCCGCTTAGCTGCGTGCTCAGATGCTGCACGCTAGCAAAGTTAGCTAACATACAAGCAGAGATAGTTAATGTAGCCTAGCTTGCTAACTTATTACTGTTACCTAACTTGCACGGTTTGGACTTAGCTCGGTGTTATGCATGCTTGTCCCGGGCTAACTTTGTTCGGCATTAAGGACTAAATATACTAACCGTGTGTTGCAGCGTGTGTTAGCTGCTGGAGAGACGGTCAGTGTAGTTTGAAGTGATGGACAAACAAATAGATGCGCTCACATGTTGGACATGAGTTAAAGTTGCAGCATTAGAAACCGACAGTTTCTCATTACAGGTCATATAAATGCAAATGTGATGGAGCAGGAATCTGACATAAGGACAGTTTGGCTCATGAAATGTCAGATACAGGAAGTGGACAGTATAATACACTGTATGATATTTTATATTGTGCTATATGGTATTATAAATGCAAGAAAAAAACAACAATCTTAAAAGAAATCCTTGTAAGTTGTATGAAAAGTCCTGTATTCATGGTGGTTTGTTCCTGTATGACACAATGAACACATAAATACTCTCCAACATATCAACACTAACTCTGTTCACGTTATTGTGTCCACTGCTGAGGCTCCTTCGTTTAAAACCACCTCCTGTAAAGTTAATGTCAGGTTTGTGCTCCGAGCCGTTTTAAGACCTGGTGTGAAATGTTGCATCAGTCTGAGGTCTTCTCCTGTCTCTCGTAGAACAACCAGGTGGTCGGAGTGGGCAGCGGATCAACCATCGTCTATGCTGTGGACAGATTAGGTGAGTGAAAAACCATTATAGTTCAGATTTTAGATGTAGTCCATGAGGCGGCAGATGTCTCAGAAATTACACAACCAACCGTTTTGTACTTTTAAACAATAACTTGGCGACAGTAAGGAGAATAAAGCTCACTGCTTCTTTTTAATGTTTAAGTTTAGTCTGCGTAGGTGTGTGTGTGTGTGTGTGTGTGTGTGTGTTTTGGAAATCTTTACGTAAAAGAAGCGTTGGGTTGAGGTAAGAGTTCGAGGTGCAGTGCATGACATGTCTCGTCAAACAGACTGCCTTTAGTGCATGTTTTTCTGCTTTATCATTACAAGTGAACTGCTTCATAAATACAGCAGAAGCTGCAACATTTGGATTTTTATTACCAATGCTTATTATGCACTCATGATCCCTGTTTGTGTATGTTGTTTATTCCAGCTGAGCGAGTGCGTCAGGAGAAACTCAACGTTGTGTGTGTGCCCACCTCCTTCCAGGTTGGTTTATTAAGACATTTAGTCTTACTTGTAGACCAACATGACTTCTAATTATTATTTTCATCCTGGTGGCTTAACGCTCCACATGTAGTATTTGCCAACAGCACGTACTGCAACACTGTGGCTTTGAATGCAATTCATTACAACACACCGTCTTTTCTTTTTTGTCCAAACATGTAAATGACGTTTATTCAGAGTGACTTGCAAGATTAATTCCTACATTTCAAACATGAGTAATAACTGTTTTCATGTATTTCACAAATGTGGCCTACCAAATGAAAGTGATATCACAGCGTTTCCTCGGCTTTTTGTCTCTCTTCTCCTGCTGTTTTTGTGGTCGTCACATTTCCTACTATCTCTGGGCTCGTCCTCCCACAGGCTCGTCAGCTGATTCTGCAGCACGGCCTTGCGCTGTCAGATCTAGACAGGCACCCAGAGGTATGATGAGCTCTTTACAAATGAATCTGAAAGCCTTGGAAATGCAGAAGGGCCACAATATGTTGGTGCTCAAAGCCTGTCGGCTTGAATTGGAGCGCTGTGAAAAATATGCCCGTGCAACTACAAAAAGAACCTGAATGGTGGAGCTGACTGTTGCGATTTCTAAATGTAGAGTTCAAGAGTTTATTTGTTGTACCTTTGCTTTGTTTTCTGCTTGTGTGATGAGTCGCTTGTCTTTACATTCCTCCCACACAGCTGGATGTGGCGATTGACGGAGCAGATGAAGTGGACGCAGATCTCACGCTGATTAAAGGTGGAGGGTGAGTACAGATCAATACAGACAGCAGAACGTTTACAGTGTCTCCTCTGATTTCTGTCTCATACTCGTCCTCTCTTTGACTCACAGCGGCTGCCTGACTCAGGAGAAGATTATAGCCGGCTGTGCTAAACATTTCGTTGTCATTGCCGACTACAGGTTTGTATTTGCTAGTTTACCTCGAGAAAAGAAGTATAATTACTAGAGGAAGTGTGCCAACATTTTTGCACTTGAAGATTTATTAAATTTGTATGTATCAGCTGGTCGAGAGGCTGCAGTGTGTGTCCAGATTCAGTTCTTATTCTGTTTTCTCTTCCCAGGAAGGACTCCAAGGCTCTGGGCCAGCAGTGGAAGAAGGGAGTTCCTATTGAGGTGATCCCCATGGCGTACGTTCCTGTCTCCAGGACGATAGCCAAACGCTTTGGAGGGGAGGCCAACTTGCGGATGGCTGTCAGTAAAGCAGTAAGTGGCTTGACTCTGGCTTCTGTATCCAACACTTGTCTCATTTTGCTGTCTTCATAGCAGCTTTCTGTCTGTTACAGCAGCAATTTCCCCGTTCATCTTTTGACTCCAAGCTTTGCTTTGTGTTGCTCTTGGATATATTTCTGAATCTTTGTTTTCATACAGTTCTGTTAGATCCTCCAGGTTCTCTTTCCAGGGGGTGGTGGTCCTGAGGTCCAGGACCTCCACCACCTTTTCATGGCGACACTAAAATGTTACAATCGCCTTCCCAGAAAGGATCAGAGCAGCTCACCCACTTAGAAACCACTTAGTTTATTAAAACATAGTATAACGCAGTATTACATGTTTTTTAATGCCCTGTGTGTTTTTTCTCGCAGGATCTAACTTACTATACATTACGTTTTACGTTCCATTTTAACACCACATTTTTATGTGGCAATAATGAAATCAAAGTAGGCAGCTGAGGGTGGAATAGTGGATAAAGTGTCCCCCGAAGTCCCAGGTTTTATCCTTTAGAACAGCCTAAATGTCCTTCAACAAGACTTTGAATTAACACTCTGCTCTGGACCAGATTATTGTCTGAAACAGCTACAGTGTCAATCCGAACGTAACCGCATTTTTCTTAAAAGTACTCTGTGGAGGTTTTGACCTCTAGTAGCACTATGGAGCCGTTTGCTCATGAACGGGTCCCTGTTTTGTTTGTCTTGTGCGCGCACACACAAGGACGCACATACATGCGCACGCTGGTGATGTAATTCACATCCCTACCAATGGTTTCACGTTATTCGACTGATCTACAGGTGGTGGTAAGGTGCAGAGATATGCTGCGATGGCGCAAGCAAAGGCCGGGAAGAAGGAAGACTGCAAGCTAGCAGACATGGGTGTAAACAATGTACGAGTGAAAATACCTGCCCACCTCGGCTATACAAATGTTTAATGTGGAAGGAAGTGTTTGTGACACCTACACATGCACCATATCTGCCTCATTAACAGTCTGTAGAGTGGAACTTCAGTGATTTACCTCCCACTCAGTTCTGTTACATGAACAACATCCAGCAGGAGACGGAAGCGTCTGTTTGTTTTTCTGCTTCTTGATGTTTTTATTGTTCCCTTTGACTGTTGAGCCTGGAAACAGTTTGTATATTAATGAGTGGACAGCTTGTTTACCCAGGGAGCCTTGATGATCACAGACATGCTATCATTTATTCAACACTCAAATATTCACTTAACAATTACAGAGATCAGGCCACACTGTCGACAAGTTTTCAAACTGGTAAACCTCCAATCAGCAGGTTCATTTTGAAGAGTTTCTGTCACCGCCCAGTCAAGATAAAGACGTGTGACTGTTTTGCTTGGAAAGACCTCAGAAGTATTCATATTTCAACAAATTAAATACGAATGACTTCATGTTTTATTACAGTCATCTCAGTTCTGAGCCGCAGAGCACTGGAAAACAAATGACAACTGTTTGACCTTCACATGATAATGATTATTTGTTTGCCAAGTCAGACATGTTTTTTCAACGCACTCACTGTGTTCACATGTGTTGGAAAAGCCTTGATTGAGCCTCGTCACAACGTTTTACTAGTGTGATCAGTGTCCATGTGTTCTTATGTACTTTTCTGAAAGCCCTCAGAGTTAGATTAGGCCATAAAGAGCCTTGTGAATGATTTTGTGACTGAGGTCTGAGTTGTTTCTTTCTGGCTCTCAGGGTCCCGTGGTCACTGACAACAGCAACTTCATCCTGGACTGGAAGTTTGAGCAGGCTCAGAACTGGAAGGAAGTCAACTCTGCAATCAAAATGATCCCAGGTGAGGAGCTGACAGACGACGGCTCTCGGTTCATCTGGTGTATCCTGCCAACCAGTCATCATCACATGCAGCCTCCCATAGGAATCAATAGATCAATAAATTGCACAAAGCCTGCAATCAAGGGTAAGACTTGACCAGTGTTGTCCAACAAAACGCTCAGTGTCTCTTTATGTGTCCTCCTCAGGCGTGGTGGAGACGGGGCTTTTCGTCGGCATGGCTGAGCGAGCCTACTTTGGGATGGAGGACGGAAGCGTGCAGGTTCGGGATCCTCCAGTCAACTGAGGAGTTTGCCATAATCACCGTCTTCTCACCTCCTCTTGAACGACCTCACCTCTCCCGCAAGTGCCGTGTTCATGATTTACACCCGGTCTCAGACTGTGTTCGGACAGAGCTGCACCTCCTGCAGAACTGGACAAAACTGTAGCAAGCAGGGAAGTTTTCACACATGATCAAAACCAGATACAGTTGAGGATCACTTGATTTTTCTCATCGTGCAGGTGGTGCTTCTGATTCTGCGAGTTTTATAGTGCCTGATGAGTAAAATCAAGTGCATCTGATACACACATACAGTTTTTTTTTTCTTTTCCAGTCTGTATTGTTGTTCAGTTTGTCTGCCTGGTCTCACTGGGAATGTTGGCTCTTCCTGTAATTGGCGGGTTTGACTGAATGTCAGCAGCGCTGTGGTTCTCAACCAGTGTGGGGAATGACTGCAGTGCTGCAGAATGAAACTAAGGTGTGCCTTGAGATTATATTTTAAGTCCTATTAAAAGAAATGATGCTGTTAAAGTTACATTTAAATAGCTCATAGTCATACATCAAACTATTGTCCTCTGCTAGGCTGCTGCAGACAAAAATCCACTCCTGTAGACATTGTAAGCAGTCAGAAAGCTGATACGCCTTGAAGTCTTTTTTTGCTTAATTAGATCACAGAAGGGGGAGTAATGTAAACTGTATACTACAACTACTTTTTTCAAGAAATTAATTTCCCTAATTAATATGCTAATTCAAACAGCAAGAAGCTCCAAAAATTAATGAGATCGTTGACAATTAAGGGAAACCCTGTGGTGCAGGTACGGAGATTCCATTATTGGGTTATTGTGTTAAGAAGACGTGACACTGATACTACAATGTTTGCATGTGTATACACATACCTACAGCACAGAGGTGGGCTGTAATAGATACAATGTAGATTCTACTGGCATGTAAACAGACATGTCACCACATGGTTTGAAAAATACAACAAGGAACAAAAAGTGGTCCTCACAGAGTAGAAAAGAAGCATGCAGAATGTACCAATGGGTAGTGTTGCCTTTGCAGCAAAACGGTTGAGAACCATCAAACCTGAGGACAAGGTGAAGCCGTCCTGCCACACTGTGAGAGTATGCACTTGCTGTTGCTGAAACATGCTCTCACAGGGTGGCAGCAGCGGCTTCATCTTTCCTGTTGCGCCTCAGTGTGACTGAAGCTCCTGGTTTTCTGCTCTGTCACCTCGTGTGTCCTGCAGAAGCTCTTGGTTCATTTAGTATAATTTTGTGACCACACGGTGATACATTTCTCATCATCTCAACCATTCAGCTGCACTTGTTAACACATTTACATCCTCTTTACAAGGAATTGCACTTGTTGAAGTGTTCTAGACAACTGTACCGGTTAGACGTTTCAGGATTTTAACCTGGAAACGACTCCATTCTGTCACATGAGGTTCCTCAGTCACGGTTAGCAGAGCTGGCTGAAAAGATTTTTGGTTTAAATTTGTTTATGTCACCGGCTAGTTCTAATGTAATTGTCCTTGGCTGTTGAATTTTAGCACATAACCACAGTTGTCATTGACCAATGATCTGATTTCCTGTTTGAGTGAAGAGAGTATTTGGGACATCTTTGTGGTTTCCTCTCAGTTTCAACAGCTGTTCTTGTAGTTACACTAGTCAGTCAGGAGGGTTGAAATCCACAGCCTCTCACCTGTTGACAAAAAACAAACCACTGAATGTGTGTACTCTCATGCATGGACCTCCTTCCACTGTGTTGGTGCTTTTTGTGCCTGTAAGTTTGCATGACAGTTTCTTATTCTATACACGAGCCGCCTGGCCACAGGAAGTCTTGTGCCATAAACTAAATTTTGAATATAGTTATGGAAAGACGTGTAGAACATTTTGAGGTAAATGGTCACAGTTAATAGTGAACTGATGTAGCTCAAATCTGAACCAACAGCACCACAAGTACATTTCATGTGCCTTGGCAAGCCAAAGCAATACAGCACTCTTTTTTTTATTTTTTTTTTATTCAGATGTAGCAAAATTAATTGATTATGTAGCTGGTCATATTGTTGGAACAACTGCCACTGAGCATCACAACTACATGCTGTTACAAGCTGCATCATCAGGTTTTAGGAAGGACATTTCAATATATAAATATAGACAAAAATGCAGTGAAGACAAAGGGTGAATCCCTGAGGTTTGATTTCATTTGTGTGCAGCTCTTAAAAAGAAACATCCAATATATTTCAAGTTTGTTTCACAAGGTCTTATCTTTATTAAATCTCATTTCTAATTATTTACAAATTTTGAAGCCTTAAAAAAGTATAGTGCAGCTTTGAGCGTGTTGTATAAGACCTTATGCCGTTACATAATGTGTCTCAAGGAGTTTATTTCCAAAACATTACATCCCCACTCTCCAAAAAAAAAGTAATCAGAAGCTCATCATTCCTTTTCTCAAAGATTCAAATAGTCAAGTTGTCTTTCCACTAAGCAGAAGTTACTTTACTGTCCAAAACAACCATCATTTGTTAGAAAATTGTGATAGTTGGTCATTCTTTTCATATGATTGCTGTCTCTCATTTTGTAATGCAGATATTCACTCTGCTTTTGGCTCACAATGCCTTACACGCTGGTGTTATTGTTATATGTTTATGTTTTTGTATGTACAGCTCCGAGAGACTCAGGTGAACATCAAGGCTGGGAAATGTTGGCCTCAGTGGCGTGTAGACAAAGTAAAAGTTAACTGAACTGAGAATATGTGGCCCAGTTTGGCTCCAATACAAGTTGTACACCATGTTGGATATTTTTGCACCAGCATCTCTTTTATTCCTTTCTTTACCAATTGACTGTGATTATGATTTTGCTGTGAAGGTACTATTTTCTCTCTGTCAACCAATACAGGACCAAAATGATAACAGTATGCATCCTTGTTTCATTTCTGATGACTCGATGAAAGCTTGATCGGTGTCATTCTGTCAGTAACTTGAAGTGTTGGAACACAGACTTGCTTCCAAAACTAAATACAAGAGCTGAAACAATTAGTCAATGATTCAGTTAGTCGATCGTCTGAAAATCATTTGGCAACAATTCTCATAATCAATAATTGTTAAAGTTATAATCTCGAAGGTTTTCATTTTGTTCTCTTTCACAGCACCTATGGCGATAATCTGTAATTGCAGGTGTGTTTTTGGACCTGTCGCCACCGACACCCGGGTCGTAATACTGCAAATGCTGCAGGCTTTCATCAGTGGGCCATAGGCTCAGTCACCATTGTGTTGCATCATTTGGTGATAGTGACTTAACAGACATTTATTTAAATGAAAATATTAGAGATTATATCTTTTAAAGTAATTTTTAGGCAAACGTCAAACATTCACTGGTTCTAGCTTTGCAGATGTTCATATTTGCTGGTTTGCTTGGTCTTCTATGATATTGAAGCCAATATCTTTGAGGTTTGGACTTCTAGTCAGACAAAACAAGCAATTATATACAGACAGGTGACAAATTAAAGGAAAAACCAACATAAAGTGTCTCATTAAGGTGTTGGGCCACCATGTGCCGCCAGAACAGCTTCAATGCTCCTTGGCAGTGATTCTCCAAGTCTCTGAACTCTACTGGAGGGATGAACACCATCCTTCCAAAAGATATTCCCTCATTTGGTGTTTTGATGATGGTGGTGGAGAGCGCCGTCTAACACGTCGGTGCAAAATCTTCCATAGGTGTTCAGTTGGGTTGAGATCTAGTGACTGTGAAGGCCATAGCATATGATTCACATCATTTTTATACTCATCAAACTATTCAGTGACCCCTCGTGCCCTGTGGATGGGGGTATTGTCATCCTGGAAGAGACCACTCCCATCATGTTTCATCACAGGATAAAGGTGATCACTCAGAACAACTTCGTATTGATTTGCAGTGACCCTTGCTTCTAATGGGACAAGTGGACCCAAACCATGCCAGCAAAATGCATAACAGAGCCACCGGATCCCCTCACTGTAGGGTCAAGCACTCAGGTTTTTCCTTCACTTTGTCACCCATCTGTATGTCAACACGGGCTCTGGAAAATTGTGATATTTGAGTATTTTCCTTTAATTTACAGATCAATCCATTAATCAACAAAATGAAATCACAATGAAAATGATTATTTGCAGCCCTTGTAAATATCAGAAGAGGTAAGCGAGAAATTGTAGAGAATATCCTTAAGTTTTCATACCTAGCGACAATGGAAAAGTACCTTCCAACCAGAGATGACAGTTGAAAGACAACCTTGATGTTCTCCTTTATGGCCACTTGGGGGAGCTAGACAGGCAAGCAGCTTGATTTCTGCTGCAAGGTGCAGCAAACTGGGTTCACGGTGACCTGATATACCACCTGAAATAATTATAAAATAAATCCTACACGCATTGAGCAGGTGTCTGTACCGCCACAAATGCGTTGTGACACATTTAAAGTAACTGTCATGTTATATATATTAATGAAAACATAAATAAGGAACTTGAAAGCATCGTGGGTGGCATGCAGTTTTACATAAGCTCCCTTTGTAAAAACTAAATTCCTTTCACAGACATTATGTCATAGCCCCCTCTTTGTTTATCCGAAAGTGAGAGGCCATAACTCGTGATCAGGAACAGGAAATGTACCTATCATCTACAGTGGAGCCACGTTGATGCTTTCATATCGGCAGTCTTGACAACCACTCATGACTGACAGCTGAAATATCCAGTCTTGTGCTTGCGTTCAGCCAGCGAGGACAGAAATCGACCAATGGCGTTGCCGCTTATCGGCATTGCCTCTCTTATTGGACGTGCGACGACACATCCCACCAATCATATGTCCGCCACAGCACTCGACATCGGGGACTTTTTTGCGTCACCTTTTGCTCCCGTTGTGTGTCAGCCGCCAGTGCGCCTGCGTCGTTTTGACAAACAGCGGATTAGCCAATGAAGTGCACTGTTTGGGGGGCTGGAACGTTCTGAGCCCGCCTCTTTGAGTGACACATATCTGATGCAATCGAATTCTGCTTAGTATGCGAGTGTGCATGATTGACAGCCAACGGCGCAATGAGAAGCGGTTACATGAATTTTTAACGAACGTAAGGATTTTACTGTCCAATCCTAGTGTAGAAACAAGGCGGGACTTAGCGTTACCAAGGCAAGTCTTGAGTGAAGTATAAAGGGAATAACATGGTGTCCCAGTGGCTGTTTATGTTTACTTAAAGAACAGATTTGAAAGGGCATTTTGCAAGACACAACGGAGTTTTCTTTGTAGTTACGCAGTTTTTTTTGCACTTTTAAGTTTTTTATGTTAAGATTTACAAGGCCAGTGGCATGTAAATCTCATATTTCACTAATGTGCCAGTCTTACAAATGGAAAGGGGGCTTCACTTTGGAAACGTGAGCATTTCCCTGGTGCTCCTGCTGTTGCTGAAAGCGCTCGTCGGATTTGGGACTTCGCAAACTCAGGGCTCCGCCATCGGGAGGGAGCCTCAGTCCGCCACCCGGGGTTCAGGTTCGACCTCGGAGGAAGATGGTGCAAGAGTCATGGAGCGGGGCTTGGGGAACATAGGCGCCCCGGTCATTGTGGCAGACGTTACCGTGGAGGACGACGAGAACGGGTCGGCGGGGGAGACCGACGAATCACATGGAGAAAGTAACGGAAACATCCGACCGACAAGGTGATTTATTTTTTTAAAATTGTAAAGTGTAAGGGACAGCTAGCAGCTACACATCCATTATCGGACACATTAAGTGTGACACGCGTATTTAACACCTGCAAAATGACAGAAAAAGTAAATAAAAACCTAAAAAACTAGCTAGCTAAAACGTCGAGTTCACCGTCTGTGTAACTGACAGTCTCGTGCTTTGGACGCATGCTGAGTATTCCTCCGCCGCTGCGCTGCACTTCAAACTTGTTGTGGATGCGGTTGTTTGTGTGTGTCCCCCCCAGACTCATAAACCTTGTTTTAACGCGTATTATCCCACCCCACCCCCTCCCCATATTCTTTATAACCTCTCATGGAAGAAATGTTATGCGGTGACAGCGAGCTGTCAAGAGCACAAAACATGAAAAACACAGTGTTGACGAGCGAGTTTTACTTCCGATAATGGGCGCAGACTTTCGACTGAAGTTTGTGTGGAAATCGCGTGAAAAGTAGACCACAGGCGATATGCAAATGCGGTTAACTGCAACTTTTTTTAATTTATTATTTGTGGATATTTTGCATGCTAGTCAAAGTATGTTGATAGGAGAGAAAGTGGGCATGTCCGGGCTTAACGCTCTGCAGCTCATCGACCAGAAAGTTTGTGAGCGATGGTGGTGAGTCCTCCTGCGCAGGCTGAAGTTTCCACCGTGAAGCTGGGACACATGATGAGACGTGCTTTTTGGTTGTTCATTTGGGTTTGTTGGAAGTTGTTTCAGTTTGTGTGATGAATAAACAAGTTACTGTTAAACTGAAGTATGATGTGATGGGCAGGATGCTGCAAAAAAAACCCTTTTGTTTTGTCAGATTTTCTCTCCTTCATTCAGTTGACAGTTTGCGCTGTTGAGTTAATTCGCTTTCCATGTATTATCATACAGAAATCACTTCACATGAAGGGAACATTCCTAATCACTTGACAACAGAGATACCATCCTCTCATGATTAACTGCTTATCTCCTCCTGTCGGCAGATAGGCTGCTTCTCAGCTGAGCAAAGTAAAGTTGAAATAAAGTAGGAGGTCTGTTTATTTAATTAACCACGGTGAATTGGGGATTTAGCAGAAGAAGCAAGTGATAATGTTTGTGGTAATTTAAAGCTGTGACAAAGTGGCTCTGCAGCACAAAGATAAAGATTTCACACACTGTGTGAAGTGTCTGGCTTCACATGTGGAGGTGCTGCTGTTAGAAGTAGCTAAATAGAAGTGGATAAGTTTTGCTTAAGATAAATATTGTCCCAGTTAGGGAATTTGTCTTGGACATAAACTGAAAGCAGTTGTTATAATTGAAAAGCAAACATTTGGTGGGTGCTGCACTTACGTACCACGAATACAAATCAAACATGACAAGCGCATGTTTTTATTTTATGACAGACTGTCGTGCAAAAGGCATGTCACCGAGCTGAGAAAATCCCCAGGATCCTGCCACTCAAAAGTTTACGGCTTCACACAGTCCACAGGTTTACTGAACCCTGTTAGACCGGCTGCTGCTGCCTAAAGTGAGATGCAGTTCTTGGCGCAGTGGGTAGGGCATTGATTTTGTCTTCCTTGGTAAACAGTAGGTTTGACGCCCACCTTAGATGTTTGGCGCAGTGTGTTCTTCATGATGTTACCTCTCTCTGCCGTGTTATTCTTTTTTTTTTT
>NTHP01000451.1:168596-186026 GCA_003416845.1 Oplegnathus fasciatus
GAAATGAGGGACAGCAGAGCCACAAACAGCATTGTCTGCAGAAAAAGAAGCCATCACTTCAAAAAGCCAGGAGTCGCTTGGGGGTGTTAGAGGGGGGTGAAGGGTGTGTGGAGTGGGGGGTTACATAGAGGTAGTCGGTGCCAACGTGGAGTGAGTCATGCTGGGGGTGGGCGGGGTTAAACGGATGAAGAACAAGGGGGAGGTTGGGTGATCAGGAGGGTGAGGTAATGCCTCAGACCAGAGATGATGTCATCACATAATAGACAATACACACATACACACACTTGCCGACCTGTGCCGGCATGCAGCGTGAATGAATGAACGATGAGAGAATTTGATTGATCACTACACAATGACTAACAATTGATCGCCTAGCTGTGACTAATGTGACAAGCAATAATTCTTCCAGCGTGGCGGAGGAAATGAAAAAGGCCAGATGGGCGGTATTTTTGGCAGAAAGTCGATCTTTCTTCCGGCCGCTCTGATTTTGTTGTGATTTTGTTTTGTTCTGCTCAAACCAGCAGCATTACTTGGTCTCACGCTGTCTGCCGCCTTTAAGTGGAGCAGTAGCCTTGTGGGCCTACAGTGGCACATTAGCGGCGGGTGAGAGCTGACACTGTTTGACAGGATCGCTGGAGCGTCGGCAGCAACACACATACACAAACTCTCACACACACACCAGCGCGACTGTCCGACTCCCCACCCTACTCCCTTTGAACCTAGACCCCCACCCCCACATTTCCCAAGGGTGGACTACAATGACATGATTAGTAATATCAGATAAATATCAAGTGCTCCAGCTCATTTGGATGACTTTGGATGAATGCCTCGATAAAATAAATAGTGTAAAGAAATAATATTTTTAAAACAACACCAATAAAAATGAACCAATAATCATCATAGTGTAGTGCACATAGTATTAATGGTACAAACTATAATCAGACCTTACACAGCGAAGACGAGCTACACGCTGGATTGTCCCTGCAGCTAACAGAGGAATATCTCAAAATAACTGAATGGCTCTGGTCTCAAAGTGATAGTGGATATGTTTGTCAGAAAAAGGCGCAACCACACATTCAGAAAAGAAAAGAGGGCAAGTCTTGAATGAGTCTGAGATATAGCATAAAAAATTTATATGCATTGGAAATTCATAGCAAAAGACGACCAATGAGAAGGAAAACATTTGTGCTGAGAAGTCAGTTTTTTTTAATCATTTAGAATTTTTTTTAAGTTATAGGCTCTTTTTGAATCTTTTATTTTATTACTCTCCAAAACCAAAATCTAAGCCATTTCCTGTTTTGATCTGGATTTTTTTCTTTTGTTTTCAAGATGTAACAAAAGTATAAAACCTAACACAAGACCCCTTCAAAAAGAACAAAGACCATTTTATACGAACAGACAAGACAAAGACATAAAAAAAACAGAGTGGGGGTGGAACGTTGATCATAATTTCATACACAGTTCATCAAAGGGTACCTTTAATTTGCTTTGATGCGCGTGTGGGGGGGGGTTCATATAATCAAGAAAGGGCTGCCATATCTTACCATATCTTTATGAAAATGCATCCTTTTCCCAAAACCTTGTTTCTTTCTCGAATGCTATGCAGCTAAAAATTTTGAATAACTTTATTCCGATTAGCAGAGCAACAGATTTCCATTTTAATGGAATACATTTTCTTTGAGTACTCATGCCATGAAGCTTACAGAAATCCTGCTAGCTATTGGAAAGATTTTAATTTGTAAATTCACCCCACCGATGTTTCAGAGTCTGGTGGGAAAGTAATAACATCTTAGATAATGTTCTGCAGGTCTGATGCCAAAAGTTTTCCCTCATGTAAACCACACTAACAAAGAGGTTAGCATTAGATATATATTTATGGAGTACGGATGGGGTAAGATAAAGTTGATGCAAAAAATCTAATTGGATGAATGTGTATCTGGAGTTGAGTGTAGAAGTAACAGCACTTCTACATAAATCAGTCCAGAGTTTCTCATTTTTGTTAGTTTTTTGTTCATCTAAGTCTGGATTCTGCACATTGAATGATATTACAGAAGACGACAGAAGTTTATATTTTCAAAAGGGGGGGTCATATTAGGGAACTTCCACTGGCTGTAAAAGGCGGCTCTTAAAGTCCTTTATCTGTCTGTAACTTAAGAAGTCATCTCAGTCTCATCTTGTCTTAGCCATTTTTAATCAATAAACTTTAGTGCCTTCCTTGATGATTTCTATATAGACAGACTGCTTTATGATTCAAGAGCTGTCAAAATAAGTCAAAGTGAATCATCCCACATGCCACAAAAACCTCTATGTACTCATTCTAACGACGCAGTGCTGACATAGAATAGTTTTTAAGGCCCTGTTAACTTAACCTAACAACACAGAAATAGTAAATTTACCAGAAGCCCCTGCCGCATTTTAAAGAGCTGATGTGATGGTAATGATAAGGTTGATACATTGAACAAAGTTGGGAGAGGGAGTTTGAATAGTTCGGTCTGTCGGACATCGCTTGGATTTCCTTACATCTGCTGCAAAGCTTTCACTTTTTGTCCCATAGAAACCTCACAATTCTCATCTTTTGAGAGTTTATGTTTTAAATAAAAGCTGGAAATTATAACTTACCACAAACTTCAATGAAAATGTCAATATCAATTAGGCTATTGAATATCCAGCTATGGTAAACACCAGTGCATCTGATGTGAGGAAGTCGGATGGCATTGGCGTTGTCATCGGGGCAGGAGTGACCTGGAGTGATTTCTTTATTTGCAAGGAGTAGGTCATGAAAAAAGCTATAGATTTCATGGCAGTGTATATGGATAAATGCTACATAAATAATGCAAACTTACGTAAGTTTTGACAACTTTTGTTTGTTTTTCCTCAGTTTCACTTCTTGCTAGTATAGAGTTTTGTAGGACAACACAGCAGATCAGTCAGTGTAGAAATCAACCGTGAGTGTACGTACGTCTGTAGACATGGAGGAGAAGGACAAGATGAGCAGCTGAGAGAAGAGATCGAGGGTAACTGGTGTTATAGAACACTGGGCCGGATCAGAGACATGGATTAAGGCATCAGGAGCAGGATGAGTCATCCACAGCTCTGAGAAGTTCCCCTCTGCTGTAAACCTCTTTGCACACACCCCCACCCCCCACCACCGATACCAGCATGGTGTGATTTGATGGTCAGATTGTTAACCCCTCCTCCTTTCACTTGCTAAATTTATCCTCATCTCGTCTCCAAACCAACCCCCCTCCCTCTAAAAAAGATGACATCACCTCTGCTCCTGGCTCTGCTCTCTAGTAAATCATTCTGCCACACAGTTCTCCCTCCTGGCATTTTTTTAATCCAGCACAGTTACTACACTGGATTTTTTTAGAGTCTGATAGGATTTCCAAAACAAGGTGATTGTCAGGTCACAGGTTCGACTCCAGCAGCACATGATGTGTGCATCCCTTTTGGAAGTGTCCATTAACAAGACAAAAAATTACCAGTTGGTCCAAAACTGCTGTTATGTCACTGAACAGTTTGTTGAAAAGAGTGAGTCACCACTTGGACATCCGAATAAACTGATTTTTGACGACAGTTCTTGTATAATAATGATTGAAGTTGTCCTTACACCCCCTGACGAGCTAATGCTGTGGAGGTTAAATCAGGATTAGGCTCAGGTTTTTGCAATGATGTCATCCTCGCTGCCCCCCTACAGTGAGCACCTAAAAGCACACACACACGTTATGGTTGCACACTTTTATAAAGATCCAGGTTAATTACTTAGCCTCTTAGTTGTGTAATGGTCCCAAGCCTGTGGATTGAGTCCAAGTGTGCGGGGGCTAAAGCTGCTGCTGTGTGGGTGGATGTGTGTGGCGGCCAGTGTTGTCTGCGTGGGCAAGTGTTTTTGTGGTTGAACGATCGTCTGTCTGAGCTGAAAACGACTTTTTTCAAACTGTAAAAGATATTCCAGGAAGTTTGATGTGTGTTAAGAGCTATTGCATCAGGCAGAAGTAATAAAATTCGGAATCAATTCTTTTACCAAGGACAGTGTTGTCCAACAATTTGTCTTTGTGACACTGGAGCGGACTGTCATAATGATATAATGTAGTTTCTGCAGCAATGGCAACAGTACCTCACATAGTGTTCTGTGTATCAGGGGCTTGTTCAGATGACTCAGATGATTCTAGGTGTGCCACAGCATCATCTGTATTGCCGTTCTTGGCCTGCTAGTTTGCAAACGTCAGCTAGCATTAATGGGCTACAGGTATATGAAGATAAACTAGCAGAGCAAAAAGGTAACATAACATTAAGCTATTGGAAAATCAGGATATGGTATTACGGCACAAAGTGAACATAATATTAGCGTAGCTAAGCTACTGGTGATCCAACATCAGGCAAAGCCACACAAAGCTAGCACAACATTAGCTCCCCGACATCAGCTAACAGGACATGAAGGTAATTTAATATTAGTGTGGGGAAGATACTGGGGGTCCATCTTCAGCTAACAGAACACAAAGCTAACATAACATTAGCAAGTAATCTGTAAGCATCTATAACTGAGTGCACTTACATTTAACAAATCCCACAAAAGCTAGCTAACCTATAAACTGAGTCAGTAGGGGCCAATCCATGGGGGGTCCATGGTTGGACTTGGACAAGAACTTCAGCCTGTTTTGTATAGAACGAGAAATTGCCAAATATGTGCTTTTGCAAGTCATTAACATCAGTTTGTTTTGACACGTCAACAATCGACACTAACTCTTTAAAACCAACTTGTTTGTCCCTGCAGGTGTTTGGCAATAAGATGGTCATCCCTTCACTGGATGGTGCCTTGTTTCAGTGGAACCGGGACAGGGAGAGTATGGAGGCAGTGCCTTTCAGTGTGGAGTCCCTGCTGGAGTCATCCTACCGAATCGGAGAGGACACTGTCCTGGTTGGGGGAAAATCCCTTACTACATATGGCCTGGGGGCCTACAGTGGCAAGGTCAGTGAAATCACTTCAATTAAAGCTTGTTGTATATTAATACATTTTATAGAATGAAATTATATTTTTCCTCTGAGAGTGAGTTAAAGTAATACCAATCATACCAAATGTTTTGAAATAGGTCAACACAACAGCAACTTGTTCTCACCACATTAACCCAGTAGAATAACCCTCTTTGTAATCTCCCCTCATGTTGTTCGCCTCAGCTTCGGTACATCTGCTCTGCGGTGGGCTGCAGTCGCTGGGGGGATGAAGAGGTGGAGACCGAAGACGTGCTGCTGCTGCAAAGGACTCAGAAGACTGTGCGAGCCATCAGGCCCCGATCAGGGATGGAGAAGTGAGTTTTATTTAATCAGTCAATCAATCTGTCATTGTCAGTAAGCCATCAGTCAACTAGAGTCATGGAGCAGCTACTGTATCTTGTGTGGTATTTCAGAGAGGGTCACGGGCACTCTGTTGACGTACTGTCAATGGTTTGAAATAAAATCAGGAAACTTTTCAGCCACTAGGAGTTAACATTAGTACGTTTTTCTTTTTCACCTGCTGGCTTTACCACACTGACCAGGCTGATCATTTTAATTGATTTTTTTTAATCTACTTTCATATGTTTCATATTAATTTGCTATCTGAACAAGCGTCCCACCATCTGCCTCTCAGCAGGCAGGGTAAATCTGTAATCACATTAAGCAGCCCCATGTTAAATAAATATTGCTTTTGTTTACATTGGGTCTGAGCATATTTAAAATGCAGTGAGTAATTAATAATTGATTTATTAAACAAAATTATTATTATCATTATCAACAATTACCCCCTAATTGTGATAATTCGTTACAGAATTACAATTGAAGTACTTTTTTCAGTCATGTATTATCACTCTTGATACTAGGTGGAACTTCAGTGTTGGAAACTTTGAGCTGAAGCTCGTTCCTGAGACGGAGTCTGGAATGAACTTCCTGGAGGGAGAAGTTGCAAATGGCGACGCATGGAGGGAGAGTCAGAGGGTCATCACTGACGAACCAAAAGAGGGGGAGCAGACGGAGAACCAGCAAAACCAGAACCAACATCTGGACCTCGTCATCAAAGTGTCTGTTCCTGATTGGAAGGTCATGGCCTTCAGTACTGAGCCTGATGGACAGCTGGTCTGGGAACGTCAGGTGAGATTTTATAAACTGCCAAAAAAAAAAAACACGTTTGGATCAGTAATTTAGTGGCTGAGCATGTTTGCAGTGTATTATTTGAACTCTGGCACTTGGCTGCTTGAATTCAGTGCTTCATGACCCTCACTCTGGTGATCAATAAAGTATATTGACTCATTCTGTATCACTTGTGTTGTGTAGTTCTGCACACCCATCGCTTCAGCTTGGCTGGTAGGTGGGGGTAAAGTCACACCAATCGCCCTGTTTGACGACAACGCCTACAGCAACCAGTCGGAAACCGATGAGGAGGAGGATGACGACGATCCAAAGAAGGCCGGTGGAGCTGCAGAGTCCAGTGTTTACCTCGGTAAATTCATACACATTCTCACACTGCATGCTTGTTTTCATTGCTAATGTTTAATTACAGTATTTGCGATTTCTGTGACATTTTTCAGCACAAACCGTCTACACTTGTATATGAGGTGCCAATGAATCTAAAGCGTGTATAACTCCTTTGCCTTTGGCTTATCAGGCATGTTCCAGGGACAGCTCTACCTCCAGTCCTCAGTGAAGATCACTGAAAAGTTCCCTTCCAAAGCTATTGGATCGGAAAAGGACATAATTCCACTTCCCACTGTCAAATGGAAGCCTCTAATCCGTAAGTCCACATCTCCTTAGTCATTAGTTTCTTTGTCTAATCACCAAAGCAACTTAGTTTGTAAAGGGGGAACCTTTGGGGTGAGCAGTGATCAAAGACTGGCTTCATTATTATTGCTTTAAACACAGTAATACTGTATTTTTAAGAAATGTCTGAATTAATTAGTAGCCTTTTGGGCTTGTCCCTGTTGCTGAGAGCTTCGTCTTCATTCCCCCTGATGTATGACTATCCTGTTATTGTTATTCCGACTCTATTGATTCCTCTTCCTACCGAGATCAAAAAACGTATTCATCTCGTCCTTGACACAGATTCGCCATCTCGGACACCAGCCCTGGTCGGCTCTGATGAATTTGACAAGTGTCTGAATAATGACAGGTTCTCCCATGAAGAATACAGCAACGGAGCCCTGTCCATCCTTCAGTATCCATACGGTAAAAACCTGATACTAGACGTAGGCTGTAAAAGACAAGTCTTATATACATAGACATTCTGCATAGACACCTAGAGTGTAGAGCAGAGAAAAGTGCATTGGCTGAGAAGGACAAAATGAACCACTCACGGATTTCTGCTTTTCCTCTCTGTAGACAACGGCTACTACTTCCCCTACAACAAGCGTTACCGGGAGAAACGTGACAGTGCCGTAAGCCTGATAAAGGGAAATGGGGCGGGAGCTGAGAGTCGCAGGAGGAAGGACCCCGTGCTGCTGCTGCCCTGGTGGAAGGAGATCCTCGGCACCATCGTCTTCTGCATCGCCACCACCACCTACATCGTCCGCAAGTTCTTCCACCCTCCCGCCCCTGTGGCCTATGTGAGGGTAAGACTAAAGACACAGCCTGCAGCAAGAATACCATACTGACAGTGACTGCTGGTGCTTGTTCTTGTCATGTAATGTAACATATAAATGTTATTTTAGACACTGCATGTAGCTTCTGAGACCAGTGTACAGTATAAAAAACAGCTTCCACATATGGGACGATTGATCATGTTTATGATTATGATTCAGTATGGATGAAATCTTTGATTTTGTCACAATTTCTGCCTGATCATACAGATATTTGTGTCCCCATCAGGAAATATTTCAAAATATGTCACTTAACCAACTTTATTTTCACACCCAAGTCCATGTTTTAAGTTGGGTGGTAAAAGAATTTAATTTCAAACTAGGGACTGACACTGTAAACTCTGTATTTTTAAAGCAAAATATAAGTAGGTGATTCTTCTGTAAACAAGTTCCTTTAACATAAGTGCATTGAATGTCTAGTCACAGAAGAGGTTCAATACATTTTCTGCCCTCTGTGTCATGTGTTACTGTACCTGTGGCTGAGAGACCTCTTTCAGCTTTTTCCTATACAAAATGGCATGCCACAGACGTTATCCAAAACTATCTAACATTTATAATTTCCTCTTGTGTCTTTGCTGTCCTCCTTCTGTCCCTCAAAGCAACGGAAAGAGTCAGAGACACAGTGCCAGACAGACAGCAAGTTTGACCTTGAGGTTGTGGAATCCAAAGAGCCGGTTGCTATGGAGACCCGTTCCAGCGAATATGTGTCCAGGTACATCATTAACACACTGTGAAGCTGGGGCAGAATATGTTCTCTGTACTGTAAATGATTTTTGTCATGACTCAGGAGAACTTCATGTAACACTACCACTGTGCCGGGTATTGTTATCCTCACACTTGAAAGTCACATGCGAGTCTCACTCTTTCAAGGTGTAGCTACAGATTCGGCACTGTTACCATGGTGACCACTGGTCTTCCAGCCTGCCTGGATAGGACAAGGCAGAGATGGGAGATAGGAGTCGTAGTAGTGCATGATTGGATAACTCAGCTGTTTGCCATCAAATGAAAATGACCTTGGCCCCCGCAGACCCCACCCTACCCAGCAGCATCTGCCACAGGGTCGGAGTGTCACTTTACATCACCGTCAGCACATTGTCAGAAGTTTTTTTTGTTATTTTGGACATCCCAAATATGATCAGTAGCCATAATTTATGGGCTGCCACTGACCTCCCGTAGTCTGATCGATGGAGTTTGCATGTTTACATTCCTTAGCTGAATAATATGGTCCCCCCCCCNCCCCCCCCCAAACACAAGCAAGAATCTGATTAAACTGGAGATTTTTTTTCTCCTGTTGTCATCACTTGCACATTCTCTTCTTTTGATCCACCCTAAAATGACAAACACCCCACCCGCCCCTTTCCTGTTTTAAAGCTGCTGCTGCAATCCATGCAAATTGCTATTGCCGAAGAAGTCTCCCTAAATAAAACTGGTGGCTGTTGCAGCAGCTGACACGGGCATGAGTCAGGATCATTAGGAGCAGGGATTCTTTGACTGGGTGTAGAACAGTGGTTCCCAAACTTTTTTTAGTCCATGGCACCCCTTCAAAGGTCATTTTAGTCATGGCACCCCAAGCTAACCAATTAAAATTAGCTTATATTTAATGTTTACAGGGACAAACAAACAAAACAAAACAAAAAAGGTTGCGGGCATTTTAATGGGACATGTGAGTTCTCTCATGTGGGGAGAGAGAGCACAATAAGTGCCGACCCAGAAAGCGTGTTGTGGCGTAACTGCATATTAAAAAGAGTTTTTAATATAGGGATTCAGATATTTTTTGCTTTTTTCGTCTATTTTGAAATGTTTCCATAAAACGGAAGTTATATTAAGAAGTTGATAATGTTAATAATATTAAGAAGTTAATATTGTGGTGTTATATTTGGTGAAATGTTATTAAAAACACACAATAAATGAACAATGATATGATAAATCACTTTGGGAACCCCCGGTGTAGGAGATAGTAAATGGAGGCAGAGTTTGGTGGTATCTCACTATGAAGCAAACTAAAGGATTTAGGCTAATTTCTTTAAGTCTACGTAGAATAACAGATAACTTCCATATGATTTATGAAGCTGCACAAGATGGGGGAAAAAAATCATGTGGTATGTGACACAAAAAAAGTAAATGTTTTTTCCCTAGTCTAAACATTTGTCTTTGCTGTTATTCAGCATGGGACATCGTAGCCTAGTGACAGCCAAGTGCACAACATTAGTTTGAATTCATGATACTGTTAAGCTGTAAGTTGGTTACCTGCCAGCTCAGCAGCCACAGCCAGCCTTGACAGAGATTTGGCTGGTAGTAATTCCTTACCTAATAATCACTTTTTATCACTTAATAAGCCTCCTTGACCACAGTAAATTGTGTGATCGCTGGTCTTTGAAATTATCAGGGATGTAGGTGATAACACATGCACACACACAGCTCCTTTCTGCCACTGAGAGCAGTGTGATTCTTCTTTGCATAATAATAACCAAAGTGACTTCTCCCCAGGTACCTGACTGACTTTGAGCCAGTGCAGTGCCTTGGCCGCGGGGGGTTTGGTGTTGTGTTTGAAGCCCGCAACAAAGTGGACGACTGCAACTACGCCATCAAAAGAATCCGTCTGCCCAACAGGTAGCGCCGCTCACACCACAGACTTCCTTGCTGGAGGCTATTAACTCTTCCTTTATCTCTGTTTTCTTTAAAGCGGCAACCTTCTTGTCTAAACACAGAAAACCACGTCCTCTACGTGGATAACTGACATTTTGGTACAAATATTAGCCTTGCATTTATGTTTATACTGACAAGCATGGAAATTAAGTGTGCAGCAGCAGCAGCTCTGCATGTATTTTCATTTCAGCCCTGTTGTTCACTGGTGCATCAGGCAGTGCATAATAGACTAATCTGTTAATTATTTTCAGGCCTACTGTTTTTTTTAAGCACTTATTGAGCCCTTGGTGTATCAAGACTGGGCTCATGTGAATGTTATTACAGTCAGTTAGTGTAAGGGAACAATTCCTCATGTTTTGTTCTTAGAACAGTTACCTACCTGCATTCAGTCAACAATGAATCAAGTGTGTGACGAGGAACGCAAAACACAAAAAAGTCTAATAAACAGCAAAGTCTTATTAGGAATTCATAGAAATTGTGTTTTGAGATCCTAAAAAAATTTGGGACCCAACTGCTCAAAAAATAACTGTCAAAGTGGAAGTGGTTGTCCTGAATGTGGATTAAACCCTAAAGCTCAGTTTTTACATCATTCAGAGAGCTGGCCCGCGAGAAGGTGATGCGAGAGGTGAAAGCACTGGCCAAGCTGGAGCACCCGGGGATTATCCGCTATTTCAACGCCTGGCAGGAGAGCCCCCCTGAGGGCTGGCAGGAGGAGATGGACCAGAGGTGGCTGAAAGACGCCAGGTGAGCCAGGGCTTTTAAACCTGTTATCTTGTCCAGCTCAGCAGGTCGAGCATGGCGCTAACACTGCCAGGGGTCTGTCCAGGGATGGCATCCATGTAAAGAAATTTAACCCTCCTCTCAGGAGAAATTATGACATTTATTACACCACAGACTTTACATCACTGGCCTCATTTCACTGGTTGATTAAGACAGATGTGTAAATGCCAGGGGATGAAAAAATGCATATTTACACAAGCATGTTTGCAGCAGTTAACTGAAAGTCTGGTGTGTTTACTCCTTTGTATTAGTTTGCTTGGGCAGATTAAAAGTAAAAAAAAAAATCCCATCCATGTCCTCTTTTGAGGCAGCCATAAGTTGGTACACAGTAAATGTTGTAACTGTATGTGGGTTGCATCCTGAATTGGACATGTCTTGTTACTTTTGTTTGCTTACTTTTGACTATTTTAAGTATTTTTGTTATAACTATTTTATGGCACATTTTCACAGTTATCTTGAGTATTTACTGGTGATATTAACATAGTAGTTATTTGATTATACCAGTAAGTTTATCAGCAGCAACATTCCTTTCTCTCTTTCAGTACCACTGACTGGCCAATGAGCTTCCTTGACCACATGGAGGCGCTGTCAGTCAAAGTTCCAGTGTCCAGCTCAGTGTCACCTGTCTCTGGGCCTGAAGGAGATGGTCTGGAGGCCTCTGTCGATGCCCATGCCCTGCTGTCCAGTAGTGCCGGTAGTGCTGTAGGTTTTAGTGTTGACATTGGAGACCTTTCCTTCCACCCTCTGCTGGGACATGACAGCCTGATGTCTGAGAGGGACAGCCAGGCAGACCCCGACGCCTCAGACACCCCCCACTCCTTCGAGCTCTGTCCTCCACGTGGCCCCAGCGACTGCACCTCTTCTTCCTTTGACATCGTGTTCGAGGACTCGGGCTGCGACCGAGATGCCGACGCAGACACAGACTCGGCTTCTGGTGCAGCCAGTCCAGCCACGCTGACGGAGAAGAACAGCTCCTCTTCCTCGCACACCAGACGACAGGAATCTGTCCCGCCCTCCTCTTCCTCCCCCCCCCGGCCAACCTCACTTGCCCTGGCTCTCCCCACAACTCCCCCAACCCAGCGAGTCCAGCCTTCTCCCAAGGTCAGCCAATCATTCTCTCAGTCGGCTGTAATTAACTGGTGTCACAATCTTGCTTCACCTTGTTGAGCTTTATTTTGGTGTTATGACTGGCCTTATTAATATTGTTATTAAAGTACAGTTTTACAAGTTACAGGTTTTTGTCTTCTTTAGCTCAAGTAAAATGTCTTTTCCAAGTTTAAAGATGCATTTTAACACCTGCTGGTGTGGACATCTGTTGTGTAATTTAACAACACTGAAATAATGAGAATATTCATTATTAAACTAAGGTTTTGTATTTTTAATAATAGCCTTTTGGCTCACAATGACCCAATCTATCATTTGGGAAAAAAGCTATATCTGTAGTACTTTAATCATAAAAAAAAAGCTGCATATGTTAACATAAAATATAGCCAGAGCCATTTCTAGTTTTGAATGATTAAATACAGACACTCGAGATTTTCCCTTTTTTTATCGTAATGTACTGAAACCTTCTTCTCCTGTCTCCAGGTGTACCTGTACATCCAGATGCAGCTCTGTCGGAAAGAGAACCTGAAGGACTGGATGGCTCAGCGCTGCCTCCCGGAGCAGAGGGAGCACAACCAGTGTCTGGATATCTTCCTCCAGATTGCAGAAGCAGTCGATTTCCTGCACAGCAAGGGGCTCATGCACAGGGACCTCAAGGTGAACACACACACTAACCGCTACACACTGTCCACTATACAGGCAAAAGTGTATGTATTTTAGCAGCTACAGTAATCCTTCTAATTTATTAATATATTTCCCATTGATATAGCAAGTGACAAGTTACCTAATGTGAAATACAGAAAACAGAAAGACTGATGTACCCACTAACAGTCCAACAGCTAAATCTGCTTTAAAAACACTTTCTACCTCTTAAAAAATGATCTCGTGCTGCCGAAGCGCAAAGCTGCCTGGTTTTGGTTTGATCACTGTATGTCGTGTGATTTACTGTGTTTGTGTATGTGAAGTGGAATATTAGCTTATAGTTTAACAGGTTCATGTATTAGTAATGCTCTCTGCTTTCATGTGTTTAATGTTTGGTACATGTTGCGTAACTTATCACCATCGTTCCTCCAGCCCTCCAACATCTTCTTCACTATGGATGACGTGGTGAAGGTGGGAGACTTCGGCCTGGTGACGGCCATGGACCAGGAGGAGGATGAGGACGAGCCGAGTGCCCTGACTCCCGCCCCGCTCCTGACCCGACACACGGGCCAGGTCGGCACCAAGCTCTACATGAGCCCAGAGCAGGTGAGTGGACGCATGACGAAACGTTAAACTGAAAATATGATAAAAAGAAAGTGTGATAAGGTCTGATTTCATACTAAAATTCCTCGAGGGGTAAGTAAGATATGTTGGTCTTCTACCTCTAAAACAGGGACTTTATATCTCAAATTTCATTCTTTCCTTTTTGTCCTGGCAGCTCTCTGGAAACTCGTACTCTCACAAAGTGGACATTTACTCTCTGGGTCTGATCCTGTTTGAGCTGCTGTATCCTTTCAGGACCCAGATGGAGAGAGTGAGGGTGAGTCAGCAAACACATGGGCACATAATCATGTCTTAAGTTTACTTCATTTTCTCCCTCCTGTTATTGAATTCCCAAATGGGTTGTTATACAGCAATAAATTACTCTGTAACTCAGCTGTTAAGACTGCCAAGCATATGCTTATTATAGTCAGTTTAGGCAGTATTTGTCTCTTTATAATACACAGTGTTTTCTGTGTAAGTTACAAATTGGTTTGTGAAGCACTAAATAAAAAAAATCGAAACATCAGTAAAGACAAAAGGCTATGTAAGCAAAACAAAAAACATAAAAGGGAGGCTTGGGGTGAAAAGAGCTTGATTATACAAGTGTGTTTTGAGAATTAATTTATGTTGTAAGCAGTATTTACCCAACCTGAACTATTAAAAAGTGAGACGTGATTAAAATGTGCAGATCTTTTCCAAAACCGATAAGTCACCACTGATTATAGTTGAAATGGAAATGATATGATCTCATTTTTGGCTTCAGTAAGAATCCCCGCTGCTGCAATTTGTTTAAGCTGGAGAGGAGAGAGACTTTCTAATGAGGCAGTGCATCTTTCTGTCGGTTCTTTTATTCAGTTAATTATTCTATCTTGTCCGAAAACTCTGTTGGGAAACTGTAATACATAATCACTGTTGTCATTTGAGCGATCATTGTTGTCACTTTAAATTGTAGATTTTCTTTGCCCTTGTGTGTGCGATCGGCCAGGATGTCTTTGTCTCGGTAACAAAGGGCCTGGTTGGCCATTAGCACAGCTCGACTCACAGGTGTTTACATCCTTTTCTTCCAGACACTGACAGAGGTGAGAGCGCTGCGCTTCCCAGAGGTTTTCTCCAAAAACAACGTTCAGGAGGTGAGTGGCCGTCTGCTGCCACCTAGTGGCTCTAAACACAAACTACGTATGAACCAAGAAAAAATAAACTGATGTGCTGTTTAACCTGACAACAAGCAATGGGAAAGTAACAAAGTGGGACACACCCAGAGCTTTGAGAGTTCACTGTCATTATGTAGTCTGTCACAGGTTTAAATCACCTGTCCACACCTACATTATCCACTTGGTGAGTCAAACCTGCTGAGCTAATCCAATTAGGAGGTGTAGTTGGATTATTTTGCTCCTAAATCACCAGAATATAAATGTGAATATGCAAATATCATCTTTTTACACACTAAAACCTAAATGGCAGTTATTATCTGAAGCAGTCAACATGACAGGCAGTCAATCATATAATTTGTGAGTATAATCCATAATCCATATATCCATAATCCCATTAGAATCAAATTATCTAATGTTCAAATAATCAACTGAATATGTTCTTTAGTACCACACCTGGCACCGGCCTACAGTTTGGTGTGGGGTTGGTTACTTTACCTTGTTTACCTGTTTACTTTGTAATGAGATTAACATAATCTCATAGCATAATCTGTGATTCTCCAACACTGGAAATACCCTCGCCCTGTTCCCCAGTATCCCACTTAACTAGTTGTGTGCTGTTCTACTTTAAGATGTCCTGTACAGTGTGTGTGTGTGTGTGTGTCGGGGGGGTAGGGGGTGGATTACGTGCCACCTATGTGTGCATGTGTGTGTATGTGACAGTGTTTTTATGTAGTATTTCATTATATGACTTGTGTGTGTTAGTGCTTAAGTTACAATTCGTAGTGGTTCTGCTGTGCTACATGAGCTTCAAGCAAAGCAAATCATTTGAACTAATGGATGATAATATTAGCAGTAGCATTACTACAGCATGACACTGAAAGACATCACTGTACTGTATGTTTTCTCTCTGTGTGTAGCTGAGTATGGTGCGCAGCATGCTGTCGTGGAGCCCCAGTGAGCGTCCTGAGGCGGTTGAGATCACAGGGACTCCCCTCTTCCAGGAGCTGGAGCTGCCGTGCCGACTGGCCGTGAGGCAGCGCTCCCGCACCTACAGCGCCTCATCCATGGGCCGACCCTCGCGCCAGACATCGACTACCTGAAAATCCCATGACGCAATATGTAACCCTCACCCCACAATCACCCTGTTTCCCTTTCATCCCCCTGCTGGTCTGCCACCCAAGAGAAACACCTCAGCCCCATGCGATCACACACTGCCTCAGATAGAATCACTTTAAATGCCAAGTATGACAAATGTGCGGGAATTTATCTCAGTGCCTTTAAAGCAGCGAGACAAAATCCTGCACAGTTACTCTCCTTGGCAAATACATCTGCCGTTACATATTCGCACACCATTATGCTGCCCACGTTCCCAATTTTAATCACACTTACAAGTGAAAGAAATATTTTTAAAGCGGCAGCCGCTCTGTAATGTTCACGACCAGACTTGGCTCAAGTGGTACTTAATAATTCTTTGTGGTTATTTTAAATGGCTCTGAGTACCAGATGGGCAGTGTTTACTGCAGGCAGGCAGCTCAGTGTAGACTAAGCTGTTATCCACTGAACATTATAACTAATTGATTTTGAAATGTTTACCTGTGATTGTCTTAAACAACAAACTCAATCATCTGGTACGCTGAGATAACTGACAGATGTGCTAAGAACTATTTGATCCCCGTCTGGTCACAACACGCTGCTTGCTCTTTACATTCAGCCAGTGTTCACTCACCTACACTACACCTCAGGTATCAAAACCAAGAGGACACTCCAAAGGGGCCTTTGACACTTGATCATCCTATCTACTAGTGACTAGTACTGATCACTGGTACGAGCACTAAATGGTGTTCTGACACCCAATATGCCTGATTTGGGAGACCAAAAAAGACCATCTTTTTTCCTTTGTGTTTTTTTAATGAGAGAAGGTGGTGTATTGCGTAGAGAAGAGTTTATGAATCCAGTTCATCAGATATGATTTGCCTTTAGAAAGGGGCCTGCGGCCCCCTCCGAATGAATGCTGAGCCTCTGGCTCCTGTCTTTTTTGCATGTACCTGATAGGAAAGTGAAGGGATGAGTGTGAGTTTGCTATCTTAAAGCCAGTACTTGGAAGCAGTTTTTCTGTGTGTAAATTTACACAATGACTCTGAGGTGCTCAATCATTTTCCAACACCTCCTCCTTGCTCTGTGTACATAATTGAAGGGAAAAATCTGTTTATATCTTTTTCTTTAATTCAGAACATATGTTTGATTAATCCTGTACATATTGTAAGGCGCCATTGCTTGTAAATGGCTTTTTCATGAGGCAACTGTAAAATAGTGTGATATACTGTGGGAGCAGGAACAAAGAGGAGACGATCTCTGCCATTAATGGATAGCTGAATGTTATAGTGTGACCTCCAGAGACAGATGATGGTGGTCACCTCTTCTAGCTGTTTGAAATTATTCTCAGTGTTTGTTTTCACATGTGTGGGGTACCAAGTGGAAGGTGATTGCCCTGCTTTGAGCACCAGAGGAAAACCCGCAGGACCAGAGTGCCATTTGAAAGTCGGTTAAGTGTACTTTTCTGTAACTAATAACTCACCTCACATTTTTGGAATTGTGCTACTGTGTACCAAACCCATCCAGCTGGTGTTTCCGATGAAGCAGGACAAACACAAATACTGAGGTCTGCCGCTCTCCCATGATGCAGGAAAAATAGCATTTAGTCAAGAAGATGATACTGTTTTATCCCCTCTACACTGTCTACTGGGGACCTGGACCTGATGTTGGTCATGTGATCCACATAAATACTCTTTTCTGTACATAAGAAGTGCTGGGAGAGTCACTGACCCATTTGTAACTACACACACACAAACTGCTAATTGTAATGTGCTTTTAATGATTGTACTTTTCTAAGGATCTCTTTTTTT